>JAGVVM010019971.1:0-50926 GCA_019149425.1 Psidium friedrichsthalianum
AACCATACGCCAGTGATGCAGCAGTAGGTTCATTAATAATGCGGAGCACTTCTAAGCCAGCAATACGTCCAGCATCCTTTGTTGCAGTCCTCTGTGAATCGTTGAAGTAAGCAGGAACAGTGACCACTGCTTTATTAACTTTGTCATTCAGGAACTTTGAAGCATCATCCACAAGCTTTCTCAGCACCTACATCCAATGTGTTATGAAGTTACAATTCATTGTCTAGACTATATACTCAATCCAACTATGAATTAGTACATTAAGCCAAAAAGAAAGCACTTTCTAGTATCACAACAATCAAACCAGGTCAACACAATAAACAGAGATCATGATTTCAGTCATGTATCAACACTTCGGAGTTTGAGTGTATGACCTTCGCAATGCTAAGTACAATTGTACTTAGCAGTTAAGATCACACAAGAACATCGACAGAACAAAGAATTATTTGGCATCTAGGAACTAATTAATCTACCCCCGTACTCTTAAGCGGACGACTCTCCCTTTAAAGATCTTAACAAGCTAACCACTGTGAAATTTGTCCTGCAGTCAATCCACCCAAAAAAAAAAAAAAAGAAGAAGAAAAACACCAGCTAATTACACATCTCCAACTGACCTAATTTAAAATGTCCTACACTCTGTTTTAACTGAGAATTTATTCCATGAACCAGCAATCAAGATCAGTATCCCATTACCCCCGACCCACAACCGAGAAGAACATACAAGCTTTGAATTTGGCCTCACAGTAAATGCAACTGTCCTGTTCAAGTAGTCTTCAACCATCCTCTAATTCCAAATTGATTACCTTACACTGCAGCAACAAAACCACAGGCCCTCAATCTTTACACAATTCTTATATCTCAGAGGAGTTCTATCAATCCGCCCATGACTAGCCAATGACCAGGGAGTTGAAACGACATTAAAATTGTCACTTTCAACTTGAGAGAGCTCAAATCATCAATCTTAGGAACGAAACAAATATAATAGCAGGACACTAATTATTAACAGCCATATCAACAACACATCTTCCAATTTGCAGCTATTAAAAGAAAAAAACTAAAAAAAAGACTAGAACGGACTATACCTGAGCAGAAATCTCCTCAGCAGCGAACTGCTTACCAATAGCAGGGCACTCGAACTTGACATTCCCATTCTCATCCCTTACCACCTTATACGAAACCTGCTTGGCCTCCTCATCCACCTCGGACATCTTCCTCCCGATGAACCTCTTCACCGAGAAGAAGGTGTTTTCCGGGTTCACCACAGCCTGCCGCTTCGCAATCTGCCCCACGAGCCGGTCACGCTCTTCGTGTACGCGACAACGGAAGGCGTGGTCCTCTGCCCCTCGGCGTTGGTCACAATGGTGGGCTTACCTCCCTCCATCGCGCCACCGCCGAGTTCGTCGTCCCCAAATCGATGCCCACAACTTTCTCACTGACCACTCTCACCGGTCCCACACTACTCCTCCTCCTTGTATTCGGACCTTTGGCCCTGAGCTTCAAGAACGAGAGTCTTCTTGAATCGAGAGCCTCCCCAAAAAACAACGAACTTGATCGGCGATTCGGTCTCTTGGCGGTCGTTGAAGACGACCCAGTTCGAGTTAGACCCAGACTGTGGATTTGAGCCGCGCAGGACGCCATTTCCACGGTTGAACTACGCAAACCGACAGGGTAAAACCTCGATAGATCACTCAAATGACGTTTTCTCTGTTCTTTCTCTGCTCTCCTTCGAATATTTCGGGCGGGTGTTGAGTTTGAGGTTTCTGAGTTTGGCGTGCGCAGCAAGGAGGACGAAGGGCGCAATATAGAGAAGTGTTTAGCCGTGGGAGAATTCGAGAACGATCTGGGTCTCCCGGGCATGATGGGGACTGTTAGAAAGGTCGAGGTGCTTCTGAAACTTGGCTGCGTTCTACTCTCTCTCTCTCCAAATTTTCTTGAATTAATCGGTGCTTTAGAATTGCCTACGTTTTTCGAAGAGAAAATGAGCAATGCCAGTCGACCAAAAACATCATGAGCAACGCGATGCTTTCCCATTTGGAACATTTCTTTTCGACAGCTCATGATCCTCGGCATAATTTGAAGCTGGATTGATGTCAAAGCCCCGGCAATTGCTTGTGTGATCCTTAAATCGACCTATTTTAGATTACTTTTACGTTTCAAACGTTATGATGCAAGATTTTAAATTTATTTAGGGCCATATCAACGTAATAAGATTGAGATATTTTGCCACATAAAAAAATGCCTAAGATATTTAGTGAGAAAGATTTTATTGAACTAAAAAATTAGAGACATGATCGAATATTCAATAAGATTCACTATTATATGAGATCATGTGAAATTAGATGTACTCAGCGGTCGATCAACGTTTGACGCACGCATAAATTCGTGTCCATTGGACGATGTCGACATGTCCAGTCAATCAACATTTGATACTTAGCCCCAAAAAATAAATAATTCAATCAATTAATTCTTAAAACGAGCAGATGATTTATGCTGAAAATATCCTGACATCTCATCAAATTGCACCAGCTTACGATAAAGCAATCTTATCGAAAATGACCTCAATGGGATTGATCGACTGAGCAGTCATTTTATTTAGTTATGACTCATCTCATTTTTTTCCACTCAATTGAATCTTGGACGTCATGAACCTTTTCTTATTGGGGACAACGAGCTCGGCAGTGGCGGCGATGGAGGGAGGGAAGCCCACCATTGTGACCAACGCCGAAAGGCAGAGGACCACGCCTTCCGTTGTCGTGTACACGAAGAGTGGTGACCTCTCGTTATTGAAATTTCAATGCTCCAAATTTAGAAAATAAAGTACAACTTTAGAAAGTAAATCAGACGAAATAAAGGAACAATATAGGTCCTCTGTCATGAGACCTAGGGACACGACCAAGGTCGTTGTCTTCATTACATTAGTACTCACCAGACAGAAGAGAGGTAGGTGTATGACACCCAATCAGCCTAGGCCAAATTTATCCACTAGTCATGTTATAGAATTACGAAGTCCACAAACTTTGGTAGTTACAGTTCACAATACACCTTCCCTTCTTCTTTCTGTGAATACATGTTCAATCGAAAGAATTTACAGGGGGCATTAAGAGACCTCAAGGAAAGACTAGATATGATCTAACGATCGGGACAGTGCTGACATCTATCGAGAATTATGGAGAAAATTGAAGGAAATTTATAGGAGCAATTAGATCCCAATAGCGTCAAGAAGTTCCGAGTGTTGACTCACGGAAACTAATGTATTGGCCACAATAGCACCGCTTGCAGCAACCGCAGGGACCCCGATGCCCGGAAAAGTGGAATCTCCGCAACAGAAAAGCTGAGGGATAGGGGTTGAATGCCCGGGAAAGAGCCCTTACCTGCTTGAATAGCCGGACCGTATGTTCCTCGGTTTCTTCGAAGAAATCTTTGATGTGTCAATGGAGTTCCAATCAACTTCACCTCGCATTTGTCCCTGCTGAATCCTGGTCCAAGTACACGCTCAACAGCTCTCCACATAACCTGGTGGATTAATGAACAAATTAGTGTTTTCTGCTTTTGACTTAAAAGATTTACCAAAATTACTTGACAAGGAAGAGCAGATCCAAGAAGTAATACCTCTGATCTTTCAACTTTCAGTTTCTTGTACTCAGCGCTGCTGCGGTCAAGTCCTTCCCAGAGTTCATATGGTTCCGTACCAGGAGTATAAGCATGTAGCACATGTTTCCCTGGCGGTGCCAGATCCGGACTTAGTACGCTTGGTACAGATAATAGAACGACATTCTGATCGGCGTCGACTCCTCTTTCCCAGTCATTCACAACTATATGATGAATATCCAAATCCTCACATACACCCTGAGAAGGAACAGATTTTCTAAAGAGGTTCAGGGACGGATTAAATGTTGAAACAACAAGAAGTTGTGGTTGCAAAATGCGAGTAGCCTTTAAAATAGGGAAGCAAAACATTAAGCAGGACAAGAAACTCACAATTAGACGACCCTAAGGAAGCAAGGAACATGCAATTCTGCAAACACAAACCACCGCCCCAACACCAACAACCCCCCACCCCCCGGGTCAAAAAACCAAAACCACACTCCCTCTCTGTGCAAGCATGTATTCTCCTGTGCTTTAGTGTGAAAAAGCCCAGAAAATCTAATGACCACAAAAACTTGTAGAATAAAGCCCTCAAGAGATTTGGATTGGAAACTTAAGCATTGTCAAGAAATTGCATATGGCCTTCATCAGCAGGAATATCTAGAAATAAGAGGATGCAGAATTAAAGTACTTGGTAACATCTTGCAATGTGGTTACCTACAAAATATGAAGTGTAGGGAGGCCACATCACGTATGCCAGAACTTTTTTCCTTCTATTTTCTAATGCTTAAGAAAGTACAAAAAGAAAAAGACATCCTGCATCCTGCAAAATTAGAGAGCAGTAGGAGCAAGTGGGACTGAGAAAACTGGCCTCTAAAATGTTTGCAATGCTCACCTCAGCATCAAAACCGAGATGAAGATGCATGAAAGATTCACACTGTGGTGTCCCCTTAACCCTGTCTGAATACAACTTCGGATAACATCCTCAGGTAACAAATCTAAAGTGTCCCACATAGATGCATTGCTGACGACAGCTTTCTTAGCACGCACGAACTGCAATATCCACAGATGCAGTTCTTCAATTGGTGTCGATATTACGGTAAAATCTAGTTAAAACAATTTTGAAGTCTTGAATATTCCCTGAAAAGTCCACTCACTTGACCACTTCTTAATTTGACTCCAATGGCTCGGCCATTTTCAACAACAATCTTTTCCACGTGACTCCTAAGAGAAATCCGTCCACCAAATTTCTGCATTCCCCTGATGAGGGCATCAACAATAGCTCCACTTCCATTAAGAGGGTACTCAAGACTGCAACCAGGTTTGTACCACTCAGCAAACATGTACACCTGAAAATTGCCAATACAAGGCGTCACCTCCTCAGAAGGGTGGATATAAGGTCAAAGAGAATTTAGCTACATAATTCAGCCATCCAAGCAATTTTTTGATAAACAACTTGCCAGCTTGCAACTTCAAATAGAAGAGCTTAAATGGCAAGAACTCGGAAATTGTTAAGGAAAGTAGCAATAACTAATAGAGAAGAGGAAATTTCTCTAGAAAATATCACAATTCAACTTATTTGATCGCCCCATTGTTTCTAAAGAAGTAGCTATGGTGGTAGACTGGTGGTTTCTGCAAGTAATGAACAATATCTGTAAGCAACTGGCAGCACTGCATAATACGGTACAATTTAAGACCTTCAAATGATTAACTATGCTCCTAATTTAATAAATAACAGCTACTTGACTTCTTAAAATATATCAAGTGGCAGAAGGGAAGACTTCTGCCACTTGATATATTTTAAGAAGTCAAGTAGCTGTTATTTATTAAATTAGGAGCATAGTTAATCATTTGAAGGTCTTAAATTGTACCGTATTATGCAGTGCTGCCAGTTGCTTACAGATATTGTTCATTACTTGCAGAAACCACCAGTCTACCACCATAGCTACTTCTTTAGAAACAATGGGGCGATCAAATAAGTTGAATTGTGATATTTTCTAGAGAAATTTCCTCTTCTCTATTAGTTATTGCTACTTTCCTTAACAATTTCCGAGTTCTTGCCATTTAAGCTCTTCTATTTGAAGTTGCAAGCTGGCAAGTTGTTTATCAAAAAATTGCTTGGATGGCTGAATTATGTAGCTAAATTCTCTTTGACCTTATATCCACCCTTCTGAGGAGGTGACGCCTTGTATTGGCAATTTTCAGGTGTACATGTTTGCTGAGTGGTACAAACCTGGTTGCAGTCTTGAGTACCCTCTTAATGGAAGTGGAGCTATTGTTGATGCCCTCATCAGGGGAATGCAGAAATTTGGTGGACGGATTTCTCTTAGGAGTCACGTGGAAAAGATTGTTGTTGAAAATGGCCGAGCCATTGGAGTCAAATTAAGAAGTGGTCAAGTGAGTGGACTTTTCAGGGAATATTCAAGACTTCAAAATTGTTTTAACTAGATTTTACCGTAATATCGACACCAATTGAAGAACTGCATCTGTGGATATTGCAGTTCGTGCGTGCTAAGAAAGCTGTCGTCAGCAATGCATCTATGTGGGACACTTTAGATTTGTTACCTGAGGATGTTATCCCGAAGTTGTATTCAGACAGGGTTAAGGGGACACCACAGTGTGAATCTTTCATGCATCTTCATCTCGGTTTTGATGCTGAGGTGAGCATTGCAAACATTTTAGAGGCCAGTTTTCTCAGTCCCACTTGCTCCTACTGCTCTCTAATTTTGCAGGATGCAGGATGTCTTTTTCTTTTTGTACTTTCTTAAGCATTAGAAAATAGAAGGAAAAAAGTTCTGGCATACGTGATGTGGCCTCCCTACACTTCATATTTTGTAGGTAACCACATTGCAAGATGTTACCAAGTACTTTAATTCTGCATCCTCTTATTTCTAGATATTCCTGCTGATGAAGGCCATATGCAATTTCTTGACAATGCTTAAGTTTCCAATCCAAATCTCTTGAGGGCTTTATTCTACAAGTTTTTGTGGTCATTAGATTTTCTGGGCTTTTTCACACTAAAGCACAGGAGAATACATGCTTGCACAGAGAGGGAGTGTGGTTTTGGTTTTTTGACCCGGGGGGTGGGGGGTTGTTGGTGTTGGGGCGGTGGTTTGTGTTTGCAGAATTGCATGTTCCTTGCTTCCTTAGGGTCGTCTAATTGTGAGTTTCTTGTCCTGCTTAATGTTTTGCTTCCCTATTTTAAAGGCTACTCGCATTTTGCAACCACAACTTCTTGTTGTTTCAACATTTAATCCGTCCCTGAACCTCTTTAGAAAATCTGTTCCTTCTCAGGGTGTATGTGAGGATTTGGATATTCATCATATAGTTGTGAATGACTGGGAAAGAGGAGTCGACGCCGATCAGAATGTCGTTCTATTATCTGTACCAAGCGTACTAAGTCCGGATCTGGCACCGCCAGGGAAACATGTGCTACATGCTTATACTCCTGGTACGGAACCATATGAACTCTGGGAAGGACTTGACCGCAGCAGCGCTGAGTACAAGAAACTGAAAGTTGAAAGATCAGAGGTATTACTTCTTGGATCTGCTCTTCCTTGTCAAGTAATTTTGGTAAATCTTTTAAGTCAAAAGCAGAAAAACACTAATTTGTTCATTAATCCACCAGGTTATGTGGAGAGCTGTTGAGCGTGTACTTGGACCAGGATTCAGCAGGGACAAATGCGAGGTGAAGTTGATTGGAACTCCATTGACACATCAAAGATTTCTTCGAAGAAACCGAGGAACATACGGTCCGGCTATTCAAGCAGGTAAGGGCTCTTTCCCCGGGCATTCAACCCCTATCCCTCAGCTTTTCTGTTGCGGAGATTCCACTTTTCCGGGCATCGGGGTCCCTGCGGTTGCTGCAAGCGGTGCTATTGTGGCCAATACATTAGTTTCCGTGAGTCAACACTCGGAACTTCTTGACGCTATTGGGATCTAATTGCTCCTATAAATTTCCTTCAATTTTCTCCATAATTCTCGATAGATGTCAGCACTGTCCCGATCGTTAGATCATATCTAGTCTTTCCTTGAGGTCTCTTAATGCCCCCTGTAAATTCTTTCGATTGAACATGTATTCACAGAAAGAAGAAGGGAAGGTGTATTGTGAACTGTAACTACCAAAGTTTGTGGACTTCGTAATTCTATAACATGACTAGTGGATAAATTTGGCCTAGGCTGATTGGGTGTCATACACCTACCTCTCTTCTGTCTGGTGAGTACTAATGTAATGAAGACAACGACCTTGGTCGTGTCCCTAGGTCTCATGACAGAGGACCTATATTGTTCCTTTATTTCGTCTGATTTACTTTCTAAAGTTGTACTTTATTTTCTAAATTTGGAGCATTGAAATTTCAATAACGAGAGGTCACCACTCTTCGTGTACACGACAACGGAAGGCGTGGTCCTCTGCCTTTCGGCGTTGGTCACAATGGTGGGCTTCCCTCCCTCCATCGCCGCCACTGCCGAGCTCGTTGTCCCCAATAAGAAAAGGTTCATGACGTCCAAGATTCAATTGAGTGGAAAAAAATGAGATGAGTCATAACTAAATAAAATGACTGCTCAGTCGATCAATCCCATTGAGGTCATTTTCGATAAGATTGCTTTATCGTAAGCTGGTGCAATTTGATGAGATGTCAGGATATTTTCAGCATAAATCATCTGCTCGTTTTAAGAATTAATTGATTGAATTATTTATTTTTTTGGGGCTAAGTATCAAATGTTGATTGACTGGACATGTCGACATCGTCCAATGGACACGAATTTATGCGTGCGTCAAACGTTGATCGACCGCTGAGTACATCTAATTTCACATGATCTCATATAATAGTGAATCTTATTGAATATTCGATCATGTCTCTAATTTTTAGTTCAATAAAATCTTTCTCACTAAATATCTTAGGCATTTTTTATGTGGCAAAATATCTCAATCTTATTACGTTGATATGGCCCTAAATAAATTTAAAATCTTGCATCATAACGTTTGAAACGTAAAAGTAATCTAAAATAGGTCGATTTAAGGATCACACAAGCAATTGCCGGGGCTTTGACATCAATCCAGCTTCAAATTATGCCGAGGATCATGAGCTGTCGAAAAGAAATGTTCCAAATGGGAAAGCATCGCGTTGCTCATGATGTTTTTGGTCGACTGGCATTGCTCATTTTCTCTTCGAAAAACGTAGGCAATTCTAAAGCACCGATTAATTCAAGAAAATTTGGAGAGAGAGAGAGTAGAACGCAGCCAAGTTTCAGAAGCACCTCGACCTTTCTAACAGTCCCCATCATGCCCGGGGAGACCCAGATCGTTCTCGAATTCTCCCACGGCTAAACACTTCTCTATATTGCGCCCTTCGTCCTCCTTGCTGCGCACGCCAAACTCAGAAACCTCAAACTCAACACCCGCCCGAAATATTCGAAGGAGAGCAGAGAAAGAACAGAGAAAACGTCATTTGAGTGATCTATCGAGGTTTTACCCTGTCGGTTTGCGTAGTTCAACCGTGGAAATGGCGTCCTGCGCGGCTCAAATCCACAGTCTGGGTCTAACTCGAACTGGGTCGTCTTCAACGACCGCCAAGAGACCGAATCGCCGATCAAGTTCGTTGTTTTTTGGGGAGGCTCTCGATTCAAGAAGACTCTCGTTCTTGAAGCTCAGGGCCAAAGGTCCGAATACAAGGAGGAGGAGTAGTGTGGGACCGGTGAGAGTGGTCAGTGAGAAAGTTGTGGGCATCGATTTGGGGACGACGAACTCGGCGGTGGCGGCGATGGAGGGAGGTAAGCCCACCATTGTGACCAACGCCGAGGGGCAGAGGACCACGCCTTCCGTTGTCGCGTACACGAAGAGCGGTGACCGGCTCGTGGGGCAGATTGCGAAGCGGCAGGCTGTGGTGAACCCGGAAAACACCTTCTTCTCGGTGAAGAGGTTCATCGGGAGGAAGATGTCCGAGGTGGATGAGGAGGCCAAGCAGGTTTCGTATAAGGTGGTAAGGGATGAGAATGGGAATGTCAAGTTCGAGTGCCCTGCTATTGGTAAGCAGTTCGCTGCTGAGGAGATTTCTGCTCAGGTATAGTCCGTTCTAGTCTTTTTTTTAGTTTTTTTCTTTTAATAGCTGCAAATTGGAAGATGTGTTGTTGATATGGCTGTTAATAATTAGTGTCCTGCTATTATATTTGTTTCGTTCCTAAGATTGATGATTTGAGCTCTCTCAAGTTGAAAGTGACAATTTTAATGTCGTTTCAACTCCCTGGTCATTGGCTAGTCATGGGCGGATTGATAGAACTCCTCTGAGATATAAGAATTGTGTAAAGATTGAGGGCCTGTGGTTTTGTTGCTGCAGTGTAAGGTAATCAATTTGGAATTAGAGGATGGTTGAAGACTACTTGAACAGGACAGTTGCATTTACTGTGAGGCCAAATTCAAAGCTTGTATGTTCTTCTCGGTTGTGGGTCGGGGGTAATGGGATACTGATCTTGATTGCTGGTTCATGGAATAAATTCTCAGTTAAAACAGAGTGTAGGACATTTTAAATTAGGTCAGTTGGAGATGTGTAATTAGCTGGTGTTTTTCTTCTTCTTTTTTTTTTTTTTTTTGGTGGATTGGACTGCAGGACAAATTTCACAGTGGTTAGCTTGTTAAGATCTTTAAAGGGAGAGTCGTCCGCTTAAGAGTACGGGGGTAGATTAATTAGTTCCTAGATGCCAAATAATTCTTTGTTCTGTCGATGTTCTTGTGTGATCTTAACTGCTAAGTACAATTGTACTTAGCATTGCGAAGGTCATACACTCAAACTCCGAAGTGTTGATACATGACTGAAATCATGATCTCTGTTTATTGTGTTGACCTGGTTTGATTGTTGTGATACTAGAAAGTGCTTTCTTTTTGGCTTAATGTACTAATTCATAGTTGGATTGAGTATATAGTCTAGACAATGAATTGTAACTTCATAACACATTGGATGTAGGTGCTGAGAAAGCTTGTGGATGATGCTTCAAAGTTCCTGAATGACAAAGTTAATAAAGCAGTGGTCACTGTTCCTGCTTACTTCAACGATTCACAGAGGACTGCAACAAAGGATGCTGGACGTATTGCTGGCTTAGAAGTGCTCCGCATTATTAATGAACCTACTGCTGCATCACTGGCGTATGGTTTTGAAAAGAAAAACAATGAGACGATTCTGGTGTTCGACCTTGGAGGTGGAACTTTTGATGTCTCAGGTACACTTACTTTAGGAACATCAGGAAGTCTTGATTCATTCCCAACAACTGGGTGAAACTGCTTTGATTGTTGTTTGCTGTCGTTTGCATGCATGATTTCACATGAACTTTATGTTCTACTTGCCATGTAGTTCTTGAGGTTGGAGATGGAGTCTTTGAAGTGCTTTCAACATCTGGAGACACACATTTGGGTGGCGATGACTTTGACAAGGTATGAATGAGCTTTCTTGCTATTTTTTGACTGTCACTGGTCTCCTTACACAAATTCCTTTTCATAAATCATATTACTATTGAATATTTACGTACTTCAATCATTCAGAGAATTGTGGATTGGATAGCCTCAGACTTCAAGAGAGATGAAGGTATAGATCTTTTGAAGGACAAGCAAGCCCTTCAAAGGTTGACTGAGGCTGCTGAGAAAGCTAAAATCGAATTGTCATCTTTAACCCAAACGAACATCAGGTATTACCATGACCAAGAGCAATGCAAATGCAACTTCTCTCTTACCCCCACCCCGGCCCGTTTTCTTTTTCCTTCCCTCTCTCTCTCACATATATTCTTGTCACTGATGGTAATCTCTGTTTGTCCAGCTTGCCATTTATTACTGCAACTGCAGATGGACCAAAGCACATTGATACGACACTGACAAGGGTCAAATTTGAGGAGTTGTGTTCGGACTTACTTGACAGGTAGATGGTTTGTCCTTTAAGTGGAAAGCTATGTCTTGTTGTAAAACTTTAGTCGACATTGTTTCTGTATATAGGTTTGCAACCCATTTTACCTATTTAAAAAAAAGGTATTTGCGAGGAAGAACTGCATGTTGGTTTGTTTTCATGCACCCTGATGTTTCATGGCTTCTATATATTTTTTTCCTATGTAGTTAGGTAATTTGAATTGCAATAAATGCTTGTTATTTCATCAGTTTGTTGATAGTACTTGTGTTTATCGTGCAGGCTTAAAACACCAGTTGAAACTGCTTTAAGAGATGCTAAGCTTACCTTCAAGGATCTGGATGAGGTTATCCTTGTTGGAGGTTCGACACGTATCCCAGCCGTTCAGGAGCTTGTTCGGAAGATGACTAAGAAGGAACCCAATGTCACTGTCAACCCTGACGAGGTTGTTGCACTTGGAGCTGCTGTTCAGGTTTGTTAAATATTTTTGAAGAATTTTGCATATATTCAATAATCAATGTTAGTTCGTACTTATTTTGAACTGAAATTCTTCATGTACTTCTTTAATCTCAGGCTGGTGTTTTGGCTGGAGATGTTAGCGACATTGTTCTTTTAGATGTGACACCACTATCTCTTGGTTTGGAGACACTAGGTGGCGTCATGACCAAGATCATTCCAAGGAACACGACTCTCCCGACTTCTAAATCAGAAGTTTTCTCTACTGCTGCTGATGGTCAAACTAGTGTTGAGATTAATGTCCTTCAAGGAGAGAGGGAGTTTGTTAGGGATAACAAATCTCTCGGCAGCTTCCGCCTTGACGGTATCCCACCAGCACCTCGAGGTGTCCCTCAAATCGAGGTCAAGTTTGATATCGATGCCAATGGAATCCTTTCTGTTACTGCCGTGGATAAAGGAACCGGAAAGCAGCAAGACATTACTATTACTGGTGCCAGCACTTTGCCTAGTGATGAGGTACAGTCATTTTCACGAATAGATAAAATCAGACATGAAATTGTGTCTTCTTATTTGGTGTTGTCTAGTTTCATTTTTCAAATGATGTGCATGTTCTGGTCGATTGTTGCAGGTGGAAAGGATGGTGAAGGAAGCAGAGAAGTTTGCGAAGGAGGACAAAGAGAAGAGGGACGCCATAGACACAAAGAACCAGGCCGACTCCGTGGTGTACCAGACCGAAAAGCAGCTCAAGGAGCTGGGAGATAAGGTCCCTGGCCCTGTGAAAGAGAAGGTCGAGGCCAAATTGAAGGAGCTTAAGGACACGATATCAGGTGGTTCGACACAAGCCATAAAGGATGCGATGGCTGCACTTAACCAGGAGGTGATGCAGCTCGGTCAGTCCCTGTATAGCCAACCTGGCGCTGCCGGTGCAGGTCCATCACCAGACGCCGGAGCTGGGACTTCGGACTCCTCCAGCGAAAAGGGTCCGGATGGAGATGTCATCGATGCAGATTTCACTGATAGCAAGTGAGAGAACAGAGACTGGGTGAACTGTGGCTTCTTCAGCTCGTTGTCGAGCTCGAGTAAATGATCATCGCCGGTCGAAATTCTACAGTTACTTCAACCTTTGGGTAGGAGAATGAGTGTATATGTGTGTACAGGAAGATAGAAGATGCAAGTTGTTTCTTTTTGGTTTACTCCTGACTGATGATCTGCACAAATATAGGGAGATCTCTTTGGGCAAGTGAGATGTCGGGATTTTGTGCTCATGAAAACATGGTGCAGCTCCAGCTTCCAGTACGGTTGCTTCGTGCGAACGTGTTCTTATGTTTTATTTTTTTGGACTATGGATGTAACATAATAGGTGTCTGTAATGGCAGGGTAGAATAGTTACGTCAATGCGATTTTTCTAAATTAATGGTTTATCAACTTAAGAGATTTTCATCTTGACAATTGGATCTATTTTTTTTTTTTTCAGTTTTTATACACCAGAAAATAAATTTAATGAAATATGAGGTTTTTTCCCATTTTTTTCACTTTGTATTTCATGACATGTCTATAGAAAATGTCGCACCTCGACTCAATGTGAGTTATCTGATGCTTTTAAGTGAGCTTAGTGCTATATAGAGGAGTCCATGAGATCCGATGTACCTGCACTTGCATCTTGCATAAAAAGCACAGCCATAGCGAATTGTATTCAACATAAGCAATTTTCAGATATGTGGGGTGGGTTTGTTTGTTTCACAGAAAGTATTTTTGGGAATTGATTTTTTTTATTTTTACTCCGTCTATAACTATAAGGTCTCAATGGACACTATTTTCATTTATAAAAATAAAAAGAAAATAGGGACCTAATAAGCACAAAGCTATAATATAATCAAAGTAGGCAGGTTACCCATTTCATTGTGCCCATATGTGAGGTGCAGGTGGTGATAACCACCCCGGGGTATGCACTAGCACCCTTGACAGGCACTTTGGGACCCGCCAACTAGTCTCCCTTTCTCGATGCTTGATCCTATTGGTACTGCTTCTAATTCACCAAATTAGTCCCTTCGATGCTTTATTAAAGAAGTACTAATCTCGGAAATTTCATCCGATTGGTTTTTTGAAAATGACTAAGTCAATGAAAAACCTTATACGGTCAATGGAAAATTCATGTGCAAAATTAAGAAAGTAAATTTCTAAATCTAAAGAGGTGAAAGCACTTTTTGAAATTTCTCATCTCGAATTTTTTTAATTTTTAACATTTTATTTCATTATATATTTTTATATTCCTTATGTGTTATATTTTGCATTATCTACTTTGTTTTTCCTTTTTCTTCTTCCTCTGTCGATTGTCGGCCCTCGGTGGCAGCTAACGACAGACTACAAATGTGGGCAGGCAAGCTCCTGGCCCTCCCGACATTGGCGAGCTCGAGCTCGCTTGTGGCCGTCGCTTGCCAATCACAATGGACGAAGAAAAAAAAAGAAAAAAAATTAAATATTCAATTTTTTTAGGCATGAGTTAAAGTCACGAGATTGAAATCATTTTTCAAATGAGATCTAAACATAAAGAAAACGTTTCCATTCACATATCACCAAATATACGAAAACTAATCATTTTCTTGAAAAATAATTTTTAGGAAAGCATTTTTCCTTTTTTCATGAATTTTTTCCAAACCAAACGCACGCTTGGATATGTATATACTTGACGAATAGTTATATAGATGAACTCAAGGGCCTTGGCATATTGTATCTTATATGAGAATCACACCTATTAATGTTCCATTTTGTCCAACTGTGGACAAATCAAATTCGACAAAACCTTTTTGTAAGTCGAAAAGTTGACAGATAATATTTTTTACAAATTTTTTTTCAAAAATATTTTCCAAATTATTAGTGATTTTATAATGGGTCATAATTAATGACGAATAATATGATTTTGGGGCGAAAAGTTGGATGTAATAAAGTGTAGATCACACAAACGCAATTAACAATTAAACGCATGCCTTCATTGGTGCCCCTGGTGAGAAGCAAGGTCAAAACATATCGAAAGGGCAGATGAAAATTGAGAACAATCAATGACGAAGGACGCACCACGTGTTGACGTCAAAAAAGTTGCTCTCAATATCTTTTTAACATATGCATACAAGCTGTTTGGCATTTTTTTTTTTTTGAGAGGTTCGACAAAATGCATTGCATTTCCAAAGTTCTCTAAAGTTCCTCGATCCAAGACAGGTTCGTAGGAGCTTTGGATTTTCGCATTTCCGGAATGCTAATGTATTGTTCTTCTTTTATCTTTACGCTAAACTTTCGCAATTTGGAACATGGGCTTCGTATCTATGGAAGCCAGGTCGGCCGTGGGCGAGCCAGGCTAACCTTTGGAGAGGTCAGATCTAGTGGCGGGCGACCTCATACATTGCGGGCAATGGTCACCTGGGTTTGTGCAATCTTAAGAGAGGCCGGCTGGATCTAGCTTGTCAACAGTTTAAGTCTTAGTGGTGAAGGTTTGAGTTTTGTTTTTAAGTAAAGAACTTTTACAAGCATAGCTTTCTAAAATAACATTTAAACAAAAAATGCACTTTAAACTATAGTTTCTCAAATACTATCTGCATTTAGAAAAAACAAAATATTTTCTCCCAAAGTCCTTTCCATCTCCCCAAAAGCTTTCCCCAACACACCCCCTCCAAGGACACGATGTCGTAAAGTGGAAGACGGGGCATGAAAACTAACCTTTTGCCATTGAGCTAACTCCAGAGATCTGTCCTCATCATTTCAGTTTCTTTGGTTTCGTTTTATCTTTGCGAGAGCTGTATATTTCCACTTTTCCCGCGTGCGTTTCAGCAGAAATTGTACTCTTCGTTGCTATATTTTCATTACTTTTCTAATCAAGCCTCTATAACTTCAATTTTTCTGGTCGACCACTTCTAGTTAACAAAATGTTTGATCAAGTCCTACATAAAATCTGGCCAAATCTAGCTAACGTGACCGTCGAAAGACGTTAGAGTGTGTGGCACCCAAGTCATAGCAGATCGGATTAACGTTTTTTTATTTTTTTTTTTATGCTTCCATCAATTTAGTATTATCCGTGTAGACGACATTCCCACGTATCAGACCTCGGACTAAGAACATGAGCAAACTCATTTGAATAGCTATAGAGAAAGGTTATAAACAATGTGCCAAGTTTTTTATTCATTGCGTCTATGGAAGTTTTGTCAAATGACCATTTAGAATTGGTCCAAGAAGATATTCTGAAATCATAATTGAATCTAGAGGAGGAGAATAATAAAAGTGTCATAACTTATGGCGTTCACTTGAGCGTCATAATTTTTGTGTTGTCGCTCACTTAAGTGCCACATCCGACGAGAATTCCGGAAATTCTGACGTGACGCTATGCACTTAAGTGATTAAAAAAAAAAGATATGGCCATCAAGTGAGTACCATACGAAAGTTATGATACGTTTATCGTTCTTTTCTCTTGAATCCCGAGTATTCTTGCTTGGACTCGAGAAGAGTTCAAATTCTTAAAAAGCTAGTATTTCTGTGATTCTCCCAAATTGAGGAGCGTTAGCCGGATCACTCATTGATTGGCCTTCTCTAGAGAGAGGTTGCAGATTGCTTCATGTCCACGATGTTGAAACTTCGACATTTGAGTATCTGGAATTGAGAATGAAGGAGTGCTAAGAAACTGAGGAGGGTTTCATCATTGAATCCAAGAATCCTTGCTTAGACTCGAGAAGGGTTCCCGATTTTCAGAAGACTGTTATTCAATGTTTTATCGGAATCTGTGGAGCATTACGTGGGTTGACTCATTGATCTGACCTTCCCTATAGAGATTGGAGTTAGCTTCATGTCATCTAGACTCCCTTCTTTGGAAGAACGTTATCCATCTAGGATCCATTAACGCCGAACAATCATGGCCTTCATTCTACACAAGGTGGCAACACGATGCAATCAAGCGGCCTTTTGGCAACTCCAAACTCTTTATTTATTATTTGAGCTGTCGATATGGGTCCATGACCAATTTCTAACACATATTTCATATAAATGGATTTTGTATAAGTTGTTAATTTTTAGAGAGCCTACTAAAAATGGGTCCCAAAAAGTTGAAGCTAAATCTGATGGGTCAAATATTAGTCACACCTAAAACCCATTTTGACCTATAGGTGTGGCCTGCAGCTTTCACAAGTTATAAATGGGCATCAAAGGCTCATTTTAATTAGTTTATATTTTTTTTTTTTTTAGTTTAAATTTTATATTTTTATAAGTAAAAGAAAGAAAGGAAAAATTATTTTTTTGATCCGAAAAAATATAAAATATAAAATTTTTTCGGTGGCCACTAGCCACCGGACGCCGGTGCCACCTATTGTAGGTTGCCACTGCCCCTTATTGCAAGTTGCCACTGCCAAAGAAAAAAGAAAATAAAGAAAATAAAATAAAAATAACTAAAAATTAATTTTTTAATAATGAAAATTGAATAAAATTTTTTTTTAAAAATAAAAATAATTTAACTAGATTTTTATTGCATAAAATTATTTTAGTAATATCATTTTTTATTTTATTTACTAATTTTTCATTTTTTAATTTTCTTTTTTTATTGATGTGAAATTTTTATCTAGGTAACATATACATATGAAGAGCTTAAAATAAATTAAATGAGTTGTACAGGTTTTCTGGGAATATTAGTGTGTATTAGAAATATTGGTCAAAACGGGTCGGATATGCGAGAGTTGCGGGTCGGGTTGGGTATAAGCCATTAAATATGAGTCAAAATGAGTTAAACAGGTCAATATGTGTCGGACCACCTTCGACCCAACCCAAACCCGACCCCATCCACCAATTTGATATACCTACTTATTACTCATCTTGTTTGTTGTGATTGAAAAGAGCACCAATTATGTACTAATTAGCTTCCCTTTTTATTTCTTTGCGCATACAATCTATCCCTCTTATTTCTTTGCACGTGCAATTTATTAGGAAAGAGTGAACTAAATGTCTCATGAGATATATATTGCACCTTTTTTTTTTAACAGTGCTATAATTTTTGATGAAAAAATGTACAAGTGACTTTTGAGCAAATACCAGGGAAAAAAAAAACAGTGTAAGGCATACATATTATGGAAATTGAGTTGATAATAGATAGCCCAACATCTTAAATGTTACATCTCTATAGTCAACTTTATATATGAAGGGAGGATTTGGAGAGGAGATGTGTCACTTCCTTTGCTGGGGTGTGGTTTATACTTCCCCGTGATAGGAAAGCACGTGGGTCCCACTTCACGCTAAGTGGATGGGAGTCTTAAAGTGGCAGCGCTCCCTAGATACTAGACATTTTTCACGATTTAAGCTCATATTTTTTTATTAATAGTTTGGGCTTGACCTCATGAACAACTGTTGCTGCTACCACACACAAACACTCTTTTTCTCTTGTAATTAAGGCAGTAACGAGAGGTGCCAGGTGCTCATTATCATGAAATCATCTATCGGACGTAACTCTAATTTAAGGATGAATTATGATAAAATCTCGTATCTTAATTTCTATTTTTTTGTTGTTTTAACTCTTTACTTCGTGTTATTATGCACTGATCTTAACACCCTCCCCCTTTTCTCTTTTCCTATTTCTATTTTGCTATACGTCTCTTCTATGTCATTCCCTGTCCCTTGTCTGTTCCTTTTATTTCTATCATACTAAGATAATTAATTTTTTTTAGTTTAAAGTTACCAATTATTCCTTCCATTCTTTTTGCGCTTTATGTGTCATACTTTATTGAAGCTACAGTGTACAATTATATTTATTCTACTTTAATTTTACGCTCTCTTTTTTTTTCCATATACTTAATTTTTTTTATATTCTCATTAATTTTTTTCGTCTTGATTCTCTTTTTCTCATTTTAATAATTACGATCACATTCTATCTTGAAAAATATGCTTCAGTTTTATTTATGTACTTACCGAATTATGATGAGGTAATGTCATTTGTTCTCTTAACTTATATTCTATATCCCCGAAAATTAATTGCTATTTAGATACTAAGCATGCCTCAACTTGTTCAATGAATCGGGGACCAAACCCGTCCCCGTAAACTTGCCTGGAACAATCGAAAGATTGGTTCGGGCCAATATTTGAGATAAATCGGCTCAGTCACTCTCCTCTAAATTTGGTTAGATATATTGGAAGCAAAGGACCTAACTAGAAAATTGATGAAAGTAAAGGGGATGCAAAGTAGAACTTTTCCTACTTTTTGCGGGGAAAGTACATTGTGGTTTTTCATTTTCTGAAGACAATGTTTAGGAGTAACCCCAACATTCCATTTAAAAATAGGGATAGTAGACTTTAGAGTTTAATTTTTATTTTCTTTACTTTCATATACCAAATGAGAAGAATAAACACATAGCTTTATCCGGTCAAAATGGGGCCACGCATCTGTGAGATTATTTAGCTGGGCCATTAAAACCAAGCCAGCCTTTCATCAACCACTAGGTCCCATTGGCCAGAAAACCGTGAAAGGTCTCCGCAGAAACCCAAGTATACATAGTTCGAAATGAATTCATGTACAAATACAGAAGGGTGACAATGCATGGTTCGCTGTACAGTGTTTTCAGTCATATCATCTGCAAATGAGGTAGTCCTGATCGTCGTCAATTCGGCAGGTCCCCTTTATAGTAGGATCCATCCCAATAGGCCCTCCTCGGACTTGGCGGAAGACTATCCGCCCGCTCGAACCTCGCGCTCGCATAACCCGCACACTCATCGTAGTAGCCGAAGTTGTTGTAACCTCCCCCGGTAGCCCCGTGATGCCTTTGTGACCCGTGGTGCGGGTTCAATGCGTGACCCAGATAGCTCCTACCAATCTCGGCCCTCCCCATCGACAAAGCCGGATGGAGCCGCTCGCTGCCGATCCCTTTTTGAGGGTCCTGAGGGGGTCTCATAGTGTGGTAGCAGCCGGGATGGTGTTGCTTGTGGTAGTTCGGGTAGTGATAATGGTGGTGCCTGGTGAACGCATTGGCGGTTGCCGAGGTTGTTACTCGGCGGGGGTTGTTCCCGAGGCTGCACAGGCTGGGCGAGCTGTGGACCTTGCTCATCGGGAGCCGCCTCCCTGCTGTTGTCCGTTAAACGTGATGGTCTCGTGGGCCGAGCCGCCGTCGATCGAGCGGCCGCTGTCGGTGACAGCGATTTCGGGGAAGAGCAGGCGGAGGATACGCTGAACGTGCAGCGGTTCACGCGAAGTGGGTGATCTTCACAATGGGCACGGTCCGGACGATGCCGTTGATGGCGTCGATGTAGCGCTGCTCCAGCGCTTGCGGCTCCACGAAAGCCGTTCTGGTTCTCGATCACAGTCGGATTGCGGGGAAGAGAAGGCACGGAGCCGCGGGTTTCCGCTGCTCTCGTGACGGTCGTACTCATCGAGCATGTGCTTGAGATCTTCGTCCGATCTCACCGACACGAGCGCGTCGAGATCTCGGATGCTACCTGATACTTGAGGACCATGTCCGCATCGATCTGGGTAGTCAGCTTCATCATTTAAATCTGCTACGACAAAACAGCAAAACATGCTCAGAGTTCATATAACATGAAAAAATCCATCGTTAAATTGTCACAGAGAAAAGTAAAATGGCACCGAGAAGGTAGCGTCGCGAGAGATGGAGATAACGCGGGTCTCGCCGCCCACGTACTTGAGGTGTCCGTCGCCGGGTCTCGGCAGAATCTTTCCGCCATGGCGGCACAAAAACTTGACCTTGTTGTTGCGGCGACGACACATCGCCGTTGCTGCCTCCATTATCACCGCTTCATCTCCCATTATCCTTCAATGTTCTTGATTTAGAAGTTTGTTCAATTTCGACTAAGACAAGGACATGGACAATCAACCAAGTTTCTGCAAAATCGGCTTCTAATCTTTGTTTCTTTCTGTTCTCAAATAATTTTTATGGGAGAAATGCTGAAAAAGGGGAGGGTGATTATCGGATGACCACAGGTTATTTCACGCTAAATCCCGAATAAAGCCTAAAATTTGTTTTTGGGATTTAGTCATCAGTTACCCACAACGATTCCTCTGGCCTTCGAATATCCACCCTCTAAACAAAAAAGGGCCCACAATAATCATTTTTTAAGGGGCTAAGAGCTTGAAAAACATGATGAATTGTAGCTTTGTAAAATTAAATGAGGTAATTTAGATATTAGATATGTCATTTGAACTACAAAATGCCCAATAAGTTTTGGTTGCACCGTTGTTACACAATGCACTAGATGTTGAAAAAATATGGAATGGTAGTCACAAAATGAAATTGCTTAAGTTTAAAAATTAACTTAAATGAATCATAAATAAGTTAGTAATAAGTTAATGATTAGTTATCTAATAAGTTTAAATGTGTCATAAATAAGACATTTTTTTTAATTCTTTTAATTTTTATTTTTCGTAATTTTTTGTTTTTATTTCTTGACATTTTCTTGCTTTACTTTTTTCTTACGAAATCTAGCAAGGGTGGCTACCGCCGCCAGTCATCAATGGTCGGCTATCGTCGGCCGATCGGCGATCGCCAGCTGGCCGGTCGCTAATCCCTAATCACTAATCACCATGACCACCGGTCGCTAGACGTAGAAGAAAAAAAGAATGGAAAAAAAAAGAACAAAGAAACAATATTTAAAACAATCAAAACCATTCTAAAAATAACTAAAATTGTCCATAGTGTCTTAATAATATAGATTTGCGAAAATCTATAAGAAACAATTTTTTCTAAATATTGAAGCGTTTTAGCAATACGGGTATGAGTCGCTAAATTTTATTATATGGAAATGAGTTAATATGGGTCGGATCATTTCGGCTACGGCGACCTAAAAAATCGAGCTTTCCAAATTTTTAAGTTAATGGATTACCAAGTTAATTAATTAGATTAATTAATTTGGCTCGAACTCTCTCAAGTTCTACTAAGTCGTGACTTATGGTTTAAGTGATCATTAGACAAAAGATTTTAATTTTTGGAGTCGCCACTAATCATTTTGGGTAAGTTAATTAGACACCTAAATAAAGTATTGAGAGGAATACTTTATTCCTACGAACTAGAAATTAATGAGTTCGGAGACTTGGTTACATTAATTTTTCAATTAATGCCCTTTCGGTACCAATTTCATGAAAAATATTCAATTTGACACTTATGATGAATTTTCACTTGAAGTTTAAATGTGCAATTTTTTTTATGACAATGTGAAGAACTAAACTATATGCAATGTATGCCGTGAATGATTTTTTTTAAAACATGTATTTTCATTTTGAGATGTAATCTTAAAAATAAAGTGGTTCAACATGAATATTTACAAGATAGATCATGCGTGCAATTATCCACATGATGTGAATTTTTGAAAGATGTAATTTTAAGCATGGCAATGGAATGATATAGCCAACAAGATTTAATTGGGATTCAAATCAATCAATTTAGGCAACGAAATTTTTTGATATTCTAAAAATTAAAATCGTTACCTAATTTGGTGGATTTGACTATCAAATTCAAAACTTGTATTGCGTTGTTGATCAAGATCTCAAATCATGACTTCAACGAGGGGGATGGATGTAGTTTGTATCGATGAAGGAAGAATTGACGATGGTGGCACCGAGCTTTCAAATTTTCACTCTCCAAATTCTCCTCTAAAAATATACTCTCATTTGGTTCCCTTTTGATTTTCTGCTTCTTTCTCTCTCAACTTTTCTTCATCTTACCTTCTCCATCAACTCTTCTCCATCTTCCCTTTTCTATTTTTCTTTCTCTATCATCCTTTCTCCATCTTCCTTTCTCTACCTTCCTTTCTAATTTTTCTACTAACTCACCTTTTTAGTTATTTGTAAAATGGTCCCTCAAGTTTTTAATATATGCATTCTAGTCTTTGAAGTTTTAACTATTTGCAATTCAGTTCCTGAAAAAAAAAATTTCTTTAAATCCAAACCTTCATAAAATTTTCAATATATTTCCCCCATGTTAGTTCAATCGCCTGTCAATTTAAGCTCATATCCACCGCCACAACCAGAATGAGATGCATGAATAAATATGAAAAATGATTTAATTATTTTTTGCAAGAACTAAAATTATTCTATTTTTTTTAATGAAAAATGATTAAAAAGATTAGTAAAAAATTTAGTTGTCAACATCGGCCCAACCCACTCATTTGACAACTCTATTGCACACCAATCTTCTAGCAGTTCCAAAGCTAGAAAATTTATTGGTGTATCTTTGCATATTACAAAGAAAATCCAAGAATAGTTTCGAGATTCAAACTTATGTTAGTATATCACATGAAAATAAAGGTGGCAAAAATTTTAAAACATAAGTTGGAATGAGACTAATAAGGCAAAACCCAAATAACAAGTATGAAATGTAGTGAGTCTGGAAATAACCCACTGCCAGAACGAATTCAGGTCCTTAACGGCTTTCCTCAATGATGACAGAGCCTTCCTACTCAGGTCGTTTCAATCCACGTTATCAATTGTCTTGTCTGATGATTTTTATTTCCAGCAAATGTATCTCATGTAAATGAACGAGCCTTTGTCTATGTAGATATTCATATCATAAGTATTATGAATTTTTGCCAAAATATGCATTGCATATCACAAGATATTACTATTATTTAAGGTCCTCATATCATGCCGAGTAAAAACATAAGTTAGAGTAAATTATAGCTCTTTGGAGTTGGTTTCGCCTGTCCTGTTGCAATTGGTATGTTACTTCTATTCAAAATCAAAGGAAAGTATTTCAAAGATAACGACGTGTATTGAATTTTGAGGCAATCTTGAATTTTCCCATAATGTGGCGATGTTAAAATAATTTTGCGGTTGTTTGGTATAAAAACTGTTTTTCATTTGAAAATAAAACAACTCTAGAAAAATGTTATGTTTATGTTGTAAAAATAATTTCAAGTAAATGTGGGCAAAACTGATTTCACTTTCGTAAACAAGTCGGCTATGATGATGGCTCGGTGAAGCTTAGCCTGTAGCAACAGAAACAGCTCGCTGGTGGCCGCAAGAGATGTTGCAAATCTTCAATGGTGGATTTGTAACAAGACGGCGAGTCCTTTTTTTTCTGAATTTCTTGATATTGTATTTTATAAAGTTCAGATATGCCAGCTTAAACATTAAACAAAATGGAGCCACCAATTCTTTAAAGGCAGCAATTTAAGCAAAGAATAGACCAAACTTGAGTTGGTATGGATCGGATCAAGAATAGATAACTACAATCATATTGTATAAAAAAATGGGATAATATGAAATAATCTAATTCGGATCATTTTCAATCCGATCCAAACCATCTCGACGGGCCAACATGGAAGTACAAGTGCATTGAATCACGATTCTGTGATGTTAAGGTGGATGGCTTGCATAAAGTGGTAGATCTTTCATTGTCTTTAATTCAACATTCCATGCTTCGGGATTGGTCGACTGTATGGATGATGTGACTGCCGATCTAAAAGATTAAGGACTTCTTGGTATGCAAATGGACATAGATTTACTATATGCATGTCCAATCATTGCTTTTATGTCTTGGTTAATAATCTTGACCTGTCTTGTAATATTGCTTCGGAGTAACTTTTTCACAGTGGTTACTACTCTGTGGAAACACTGTTGCAGTTGAATTGGAATTATCACTTATCAGATCTTCCAAAGGGTAATGCACTACATGAGTTGATCTGCTGAAACTTCTAAAGAGCTACAAAATCGCAAGCAAAAGCCGTAGATTTCCTTCTAAATTATGCTAAACAAGTGCCTGTTCCCGCTTATTAACAAACCCACAAGATGCAATGCTCAATCACTGGAGGATGGATTCGCGAATAATATGCCGAGAAAGGGGTTAAAGAAAGAGCTCCAGGAGATACATACAAGAGAGAATGGGAGTACTAGTTAAGGGCAACCAAAAATTATACTTCATGGGAAGGCCAACAAATGCCTTCTCTTGGACAGGGTAAAGGGGAAGGTTGGGCAATGTGAGTGGGGTGAAGCTCTCCAGGCATTAATACAGTGTAATCTGAAGCATTGGATGTTGTCACCTGCAAGTTGAAAAGAATCACAGAAGAAGAAAACGGAAGGTCATTTTTCAGTTTAATGAAATGTTCAGACAGCAAGAAAGCAAACAAGAGTGTATTAACCATTAAGTTTGACATTACAAAGTCCAAAAGACATGTCCTTTTTTAGATGTCTTCTGTGAATCCTAGTAGCAGTCAAACTTATGTATCTGACAAACAATCAAACTAGCCCTCTCCATCACATTGACTGCGCAAACATAATTTATCATTCTTGAAAGTTAGCTGAAGGAGTGTGGCAGCATTTGAAGAACCTGTGTTAACTAGTGACGTGCTGCAACAGAACAACTTAGGACAATGCTATATGAGTGAATAAGGCAGACTTACCATGTGCTGGTCTTGGTTCACAAGCTTCTGAGGTTGTCCTGCTTCCAGTGAAACCTCAGCCACATGATGTTCTTCAGATGATGAAGACGGAGAGGGAGTTGTCGGTCTGAATAGATGCTCAAAGATGGCCATGATGAGGAACATTGCTACCAGAATGGCCGTGGCCACAAAGCCGAAAGAGATTGCATTGATGGACGCTCCGAGGCTCTTCCATGGAGCTTCGGTGTCGAGTTCTGCTGGTGGTGAAGTGCTAGAGTGGGGGTCGGCGTACACATTCCAGGGTGTTGATCTTTCCGGGACGAACCCATTCATCGCCGGTAGGTTTTATTTTCCTTTTTCTTCTTATGAGTCTTCTTCTTCAAAAAGTCACGTCTCTATGGAACTTAGGCATTGATGATCACAAACCGGAACACACCGGACAACATCTAAATGACCAATGTGGATGCTTGTTAAAACTGCAAGGCATAAGGGAATTGATAACCGTATGACTTACATTCAGGTGAAGTTCACTGTCTAGACATTAGCAATAAAAATTGCCAGAGTCTATGTGGGGATTCATAAGCTCAACATCAAACTCATTTTCAAACTAAATTGCTTACAGAAAACTCGATCATCAACTAGGAGTTAACATGCGCTATCTTTCACATCTAGTTCTGAAAAACACTAAACACGACAGTTGATTATGAATCAGAGACAAGAGAAATCCGAACAAAGCAAAAATGAACAAGCTAATCTGGAATTACAGGACAGATTCTTGCACATTGCTCATGCTACAGTCTCAAAAACTTCCATTTTGAGACCAGAATCGAATTCTGTCACCTCTAATTCTGAAAAATACTGACCATGACAAGCGATTACATCTGAGACCAAACCAACCCCAATGAAAAAACTGACCAAACTAATCTGAATTTATAAGACAACTACTGCACATTGTCCTGTACAGCTGAAAAATCTCAGAACTAGCAGCAGAATCAAACAATAAGAGTGGAAATGATCAGCGAACCTCATCTCTGTGAAAGCTGTTGGGCCTTGGAGTTTCATTTCTCGTCGGAGGAGGAGGAGGAGGAGGAAGAAGGAGGAGGAGAAGAGAAGAAGAAGAAGAAAAGGAGGAGGAGGAGGAGGATTGTTTGTCATTTCATGTCAGGGAAAAAGAGAACAACATAAATAAAACAAAAGAGGGCCAATCACAACTATGGTTGTATTTATCAGGGAATGCACACTCAGCCCATGTAGCTTTACACCACACGCAAAATGTAAAGACAAAGTCTCATTATAATCCCAGCGAGGCACTTTCCCTCTTTTGATGTTTTTGATGTCAATGATAATTTTAAAATTATTTTATACCCCAACTCTTGAACCGCTTTACCTTTTCTTCTTCTTTCTTCTTCCTTCTTTTTTCTTATTTTGTTTATTGGGCCGTGGACCTTCTTGTCTGAAAATCCTTAAACATGAATGATCCTACATTTGATTTAATACACATTCCCTTTATTAAAGACAGTTTAACTAGTACATTATAGGGCCAACTAAACTATCACTTCATAGCATTCAGACCACATGATCCCCACCAGTTCTCAACCGAAATGACAATGGAGCAAAAGCTGTGTGATCCCAATGACTACTTAAGGTCATTACCTCAGTTAGAGTTCAACAATGTTTTTGCAGACAAATTACTAATTGCGTAATTACAGCAACATTAAAGTATGATTAATGTATCATAAGGGATTAATGGCTGGTTTGTATGGTGGTGAATAAACATAGTTACTGTACATTATGAGCTGAAATGGATCATCATCATCATGCTGTGAAACTTCCTTATTATAATCTTCTTTTGGAAGTAGGGCTGGTTAGGACCATTAATGGCTATCGAATCCAAATCCGGCATAATCACTAGGGTATAATCATAAGATATGTGGCAGAATCAAACATTGCCCACTTATCTACGCTCTATCCAATGCATCAAAAGGCACCCCCAAAAAAAAAAAAAAAAAAAGAAACCGGATAGAGGGTAGAAGATAGAAAGGAAAAAGCTAAAATGATCAAATAGCAGCTCAAAGCTAAACTAAAGATCTTAAAGGCTGTTTGTAATGTAGGTAAACATGTGTTTAACTAAAGGTGAATTTAGTGGTAATTAATATATTTGTTACTGAACAGGCCTCTATAAGAGGACGCAGTCATAAGTCATAATCCAGTATAGTAAATCATAAATTTACAGATTTATTTATCTATTTATTTTGGTTGCCATTCCCGGGGGGGGAGAGAGAGAGAGAATCAATGTTGGGTACTTTTTATTTTCTTTTTCTTTTCTCCAGCTATGCACTATCAGAAATGATATGATTGGTGGCGAGAAAGAAAATGGGCACGTGAAAAAAGACATAATAAAAGGAGGTGAATAGGTGAGGTTGTGTACGGTCGCACAATTATTTACCTTTTCTTTTTAGTTTCTTTCACACAATTATTGTCCAATTTTTTGTTCTTGTCTGAGACTAGGTAAGGGCTCATTGCTCAAGGAATTAACTATTTCAAGGAAATATCGCGTAAATCAATCCTTATTGCCGAGGAATAGGGAGAAGATCTTTGGGGAATCAAGAGAAAATCATGGGATATGATATTATTATGTTTTCATTTATTTTGTTTCCTTTGTAGATCATCGGAGTTAGGAAGTAGGAAATCTTTTCCTCTTTTGCTTTTTATTTTATCTTTTTTTATTGTAAAGTTGCCTAGACTCTATTTATATGTCACGTTCATTGTAAGAATGATATGCAATAAAAAAAATAGAAGAAGCTACTTTTCTTCTTTGAAATCCGCACTTATCAAGTGATGTTTGTCGATATCAAATTTGGCCAAGAGAAGGTCACTGCAAGATTGGAGGTTGTTTTGCCATGAGTGTCAAATGGATTATTTGGTTTTGGATTAAGGATAGTTGGTCTTAGGTTATGATATTATTTGACTCTTCTATGAATTTCTAGTTGACCTAATATTCATTTACTTAAAATTTAGAGTATGTATAGATTTGAGTGGGCATGCTCAGGTCCTAAAATATCTAGAAGCATATTCATGGCAAATGTTCAGCGCATATGGCAACACTTTTAGAGTAGAATTTCTGCTCCAAAAATATTTCTAGAGCAAAAATTTGTTTGGTAAGGCAACTTCTGAAGAGTTGATCATTGTGTTTATTCTGCAAAATAAAATTAAGTTTTGTAATAGAATAAGGCAAAAGGACATCACAAGTATCAAAACTTACGTAGAATCGTCACTTTAGTGCCATTTTTTTTTTTTCAGATAACTTAAGTGCCAACCTTTAAAAGAAAAATCACAAGTGCTAACTCCGATACGCTTGGCTGAAAATTCTACGTGGCCATTTTTTAATATATTTGAAGCCTATGTGGCTCGTCGGAGGTCCAATCAACAATAAAAAAAAAGCTAAAGTTTAAAAATATTTAAAAATATAAAAATAGAATTTTAATTAGATTAAAAAATAAAAATTTAAAAATAAACATTAGAAAGGGTTGCACAGGCGACAAGGGCTTCGCCAATAAAAAGTAGAAAGGGTTGTCGTGTCATATTAAAATTTTAATTATAAATGCCACGTAATCAGTTTGATCGAAATTTCTCCAATAAAAAAGTTTTAGCACTAAAATGATAGTCGTGCATAAGTTTTGACAGCTCTAGCATCTTTTTGCCACAATATTATCATAACCAAATCTCCTTACTTAGAATTCTCTGATTGTGTAGGAAACAAGATGAATCTCCATGTTTTGTTTGGGTTCTAACTTATCTCTAGTTATGACTAGTGGTGACTCCTAGTAATACTTAGGTCAAAGAAACTTTGAAAAGAAAAGGCTAAACCTCATGGGAGGTATGAACTTGTGAGGGGTTGAGCCTTTGATAGGCAATACCTCTAAATCCTTGTGAAAGGAAAAGATCCCTCTGGGAGGATCGCGATAGGTAATGCTTGCTAAATAATTTTACTTGATGTTAATGGGTTATTAAATCACTGTTTATTATGTTAAGCACTTAGTATATCTTGGATTTATCGGTAAGCAACAAAATTAAGGAACAAAATTAAGCTGGAAAATTGCTTGTATAATTTTAGATCTGTGGCTAAGCAAAGAACTTCGCCAGACTTATCATCTCTGTTGATACCTTCGAGTTGTCACACCATCCTTTCACTTGAATCTTTCAACTAAAGCACTCTTCTTATGCATTGAGGCATTCAGTTAGAGCACTCTTCATATGTATCGAGTCTTGTGACTAGAGGGTTCACCACACTGCTCAATAAGTATGGATAACGAAACATAAATTTCTACTGAAGTATTGAAATATTTACCATAGCCAAGTGCATTAAGGACAGATTTCAATAGAAAGAGTAGAGTCCATAATGAATTTAGCTTCCTCAAAGTTGTAATCGGATGCCATAGACAAAATTATACTGGAACATATATCTAGAAAAATTGAGACACCTCGATACATAGTGTTTTGCGGGCATAATGTTTTAATGGTATGCTTGTGAACGTTACTGCCACAACCACAATCTCCGTTGACATCGACCAGGTCATCATCACTATGGGGTCGGTTGAGCGGAGGGGCAGGCATAGCGATAACATCTCAAAGTAGGGTTTCTTTTTGGAGCATTTATATGATCATATCATCTATTGAGCATTTTGTTGGGCCTAACACCCCAAAAAAATCCAATTGTAACTTCAATCCAATCATATCATAAACTTTTTTTCTCTCATAAAATATCTTCAACTTTTGATCCAATTACAATTCTACCCTAATTTTTTTTTATCTCATAAAAAATTACAACTTTAAGTTTACCCTCAATTTTACCGTTAACTTTTTTTTTTTGTCCTATAAACAAAATAAACTTTTACTTGGCAGAGGATATTTCTTAAATCAAATCACATCAACTCCTATTCAACTATTGGCAAACCGAATTCTGCAGCTGACACATGGACATATGTATGCATAATAGATACAAAAAAAGAGCGGATGAGAGCAAGTAACTTTGGCGAAAATGACTTCAAGTCACTGCATTCAAATAAAATAGATTTATTCTTTTGGATTGCAGCTTATTCATATGCATACACTGCTAATAGGGTATATTCCACACAGGCCCCAAAACTTAATCATTCAGTAAATAAATAATCTTCGTAGCTTATTCTACAGTCTTTAAGCTGGATTTGAGCTCCCGTGCCACAAAGGTTATAGAGGCTGTCTTGAGCCTTACTCAGCAATCACGACAATCCGTCAATATCAATGCTCCGTAGCATGTTCCATGACCATAGCATAAGTTGTGGCAAATGTAGTAATTGCGATCGCGAATTGGTACATATCGGATTAGATCGTCCAGGGTAGATTGGTGACAATATATGCAGTGCAAGTACGTTCCAAGGTGCATTTGACTATCCACTGATTGAGATGTAACCAACTCGCGACTACAATTACTGCACTGACGTCATTGCAAGAACAAAGTAACAAAAAAGAAAGCAGAAATTTCATATTATGGCGGGAATAATGAATTCATGGTTGGGCAATCTCCACCTTCATTTTCCTCCTTAATGGTTATCAAGATGTTTTGTATATATAAGAGAAACTTCCTGTTGCAGATTTCTCCACCAACGACATGTCTTACCTAGGGAAAAACAATTTTAAAGGCAGGAAAAAGCAGTCGACATAATCTCTCATTACTACCACACCACTCCCATGTTTTCATCTAATCAGACTTCTTAGTTATTGATGAGAGTCATATTCTGCTTGAACTTCTTAGACGGCTTTTATCCTTCGTTTGAGAAATTAGATACCCTTGTCGCCAATTCGCAAAATGCTGGTCTTCAAATCGTTATTTAATGTTGAGCTTCAAACCATTAAAGGTCACGTCAGACATTTCCCAAGTTTTAATTGGAGATTGGCGCAAAGGTTGTTTTTGGCCTTTAGGAAGTTAATTTGTTCAATCCCATTATAATTTTCAGTATTGAAAGTGAATTATTAAGAGTGTTGTGCAAACCGTAGCGTCATATATGATGTGGTAACGATCCCGATCACTCACAACATAAATATGTCGGCACTTGTACTTCAATTTTCACCATCGAAGCAATAAGGTTTGCACTTGCATCGATTATCCCCTAATCATTTTAAGGAGTTTCGGCAATCGATATGATATGTATGGCGAAGGATCTAGCGGTTCATCTCTTACCCCTATGTTTGGTTTAATTTGACTAATTAATCTTGTAAGTAAGGTGGAATGAGCATCTCTCTTCAACTCGAGCCTACTCACACACACATTATGCAGACGATTTGTGATGTCATCCCTTACCTTAGTTGTTTCTTTTATCCCTATATTAAAGAAGAGCATCCGTTAGTTTTTCCTATATTTGAAAATTAAAATTCTTCTCACAAACAAATAATTGAATTTGGATGTTATAATGGTTTAAATTTTAATATAATATGTTCCACAGTATTCTCAATTTCAATGTGGTGTCATTTTTCATCAATTTTCTCGAACTATAAAGAAATGCCTTGATCAGGCACTCTTTGTGACTACCATAAAAATTTGCAATACAAAAAAAGAGCAATATGGGCGACCAATTTGCCCACCCCGAAGCATTTTCTTGAATTCTATTACATTTGGCGAGGGAGTATAGGAGACAAATACCTTAGTAACGTGTCGATACAACGAGGGGAGAGTGAATCCGAGAACGGCTCCTATGACAGACAACTCTAGAAGTGACATAAGTATCCCATGGTCGATACTTTTCCAGATTGCGTGAATGTTAAACGGGGATAGTAGCAGGAGCACATTGACGAAATTGCGGAGGCACAAAGTTGCCCTATGAGAACGACATTGACAAATATTGTGGTGATGTGTTGATGACGTGTGGCTCTCTATCTCCACTTTCCTCCTTAATTCTCTTTTGTTGTTATAGTGAAATGTCTATAAATGAGAGGTTCTTCTTACGGTGCAGAGGATATCGACAATCGATATGATATGTAGGATGGCGACTCTGGTGACCTCATCTTTTTCCACTACGCTTTGTTTTGATTCCAATAATTGTGATACTTTATATAACATGGAATGGACATCTTCGTTTTCACTCGCCCGTACCGACATGCATATCATGCAAGACAGATTTTGTGACGCCATCCCTTACCTCACCATGATTGTTTCTTGCTATCCTTGTATTATAGACAAAAGCAATCGTTAGTTTTTCCTATGTTCGAAATTTAAGGTCATCGTCGGTTCCGAAAAATTGAGTTTGTCGGTTATAACAATTAATCCTTCAACGTAATGGGTTGCCCACTACACTTCAAATTCAATGTCGTATCATTTCACCATGATTTCCCTGAGCTACAGACAAATGCCTTGACCAAGCTCACTTTTTGACGCCCATAAAAATTAGAAAAATAAATGAGAGCATTAAGGACGATCGATATGCCCGTCCCTAAGGCATTTCTTTCACATTCTTTCACATTTTGGCGAGGGAGAACAAAGAGACAATACTTGTGTAACAATCCGATCCAACAAGGAGGGAATGATTGGCAGAGCAAGAGATCCAAGACAAAGTGCGACTCCTAAGACAGTGAGGAGGGTAAGTATGAATACAATTATACACCAAGTGATGTTAGCTTACAGTATCAAATTTAAGAGGGGAAGCATATGGTTTTAAGAGACTCGACTAAATAATGAGGAATTTAATGCGTCAAGTTTGAAATAAGCATAAAAGCAGTGAGTTAATATATGCATTGAACATGTTATAGAGTTAGTGCAAATGCACTTCTATCAAGTAGTAATGAATAAAAAGTAAGGAGATAAAAAAAAAATGATAGCCTCGGAGCTTTATAGCGGTTTTGACTTGATGTAAGCCTAAGTCCAATCTCCACGTCAAACTAACAGTTTACTGGCTAGATTCGATAGCAATCTTTGAGCAGTTATAGTAGTATGTGCCACTTATACCCAATCCTTCTCCCGAAAGCTTCATGCACTTATATCCATGCGGATAGATCTTGGATATCTCACACTTACACAAACTGTAACATTAACATGCTTCTCAAAAGATTACAATATTAGTATCTTGAAAAGACACTACAATTGTAAAGCTTTCTCTGTGTTTGGATTTTTGTACTCTATATTTCTTTCTATCTTCAGCGCTTGTTGATCGCCTTTTATCTTGCTAAATCAGCCATGAGTTTCCCGTAGATTTGGTTGCTCCATAGAATCAAATCTTGGTTAGTACTTGAGCTGTGCAAAGTAACTGATCTTTCAGAGATTTTCAATCAACCAAGATATACGCGTGATTCATATTTTCCCAAGATAATCTTTTATTTTGGTCGGAGCATAGTAATTTTTGAGATGGATGATAATCACTTTCTTCTAAATAGAAATTGCACAACCGGGATCACAAGCTCCGTCAAAAGATAAGGTACTCATCTCAGATACTATCCTCTAAGCTTGTACAAGGTTTTTGCCATCAATAGTTATTTGTCTACTTATATTTGTAATGCCCAGTAATTAACCTAGTTCCCAATGATATCTGTTGGAAAACTTTGTGCAACTAAATTTAGCTAGTCATTTAAGGAGTTATTTTATAAAAAATTAGGAACTAATCTTAGTTTCCTAGAAAAAATAGTGACATTAAATAGCGCCGATACAATGTATGCTAAAGCAAACTCGAAAACGGCCTAAATGGACACGGGGCGAACTTGACCGCGCTGATGCCAACTCGCCAGCCATGAGGGATCCAGGCACCGAATTTTTTTCATAAAAATGGGTTTGAGATTATTCAAGTTCAGTTTAGCACATAATAATTGAGCTAATAAAGGCTTGAATTCAGTATGAAAAGGCCACAAGGATTAATCCTTTATCAATAAAAAAAAAACCCCTGATTAGACCTAGATAAACACCTATAATGAACAATACTAGGTAGCAGTTGAGGGGGCCTGATTCACGATTCCCAACACAAGGCCGGGTAGAGAATTAGAAGAAGAGTATAAGAAGAGAGACTTAGAGAGGGAAAAAAAGGGGAAAAAAAAAAAGCAACAAAAGGACATAATAAATGCCAATATTTTTGTATAACCCTCATTTAGCATCAATATTTTTTTTTATCACTTAAGTATTAATTTTTTAAAAAATAATTACATAAGTGCTAATTTTGATGAAATAGTTGGAATTTCTCATCGTTGGCACTAAAGTGATCGTATTTTTTTTTTCATTTGGCACTTAAGCGATCCTAAAAAAAAATGTTGACATCAAGTGAGCGCTGTAACATAATATTAGTGCTTGGTGTCCTTCTGCCAAAAAAGAAAAAATTAGGCTGGTTCAGTTTTTCTTCTCTGCAATATCCACGAAAAGAACAATACAAGAGGCTTTTATTTTTGTGGTTTTGTTCTCACGTATTAATAATCTCCGGCAACACCGGCAAGCCTCCGGCAAAGTCCAGACTTCCGTCTTGGACTCGAAACAGTTTTTCCCTTATGGCCTTAAAAGAATCATAACATCTTCCTTCTGGACTCGAATTTTTGTTTTCACTGGACTGGAGAAATTGATGTAGTGCCATATAGCTTTCATGCTTCCTTTTTTAAGTAGCTCAACTGGCTTTTTGACCAAAAAGCAGAAATTGCTTAGCCCACTAAAACATGGGTCGATTGACCCAATGTGTGGAGTGCCATAATTGATAACCCTTGTCCGATAATTATGGAAAAAATTTTCAAATAAGGGTTAATGATTTCTTTTTTTCAACACAAGAACCTGAGCTAGACCTATTTCAAGTAACACTTGATGATCCCAGAGCATGCAGGCCTGCACCTTAAAATAAGGAATGCATCTAGACAGCCCGATGGATTGCCAGACAGTATTGAAGCACTAAAATTTCCACGAGAATATACAGAAATAACTTCTTTCTTTTTTTCGAGAAAAAATAAATCTCATATAGAGCTTCAATGCCAAGCACTGCTTTTTCCAGACAGGCTCTTTTGCCGGAGTGTGTTTCCCCTTGAGCTTTTCTCTGGATTGGAAATTGAAATGGACGATCAAAAGCAAACACCCCACTCTGCTTTTTCTTTTTCCCAGCACTGCCTTTGAGACCACTTCCTTCTTTTACTAAGCTAATAAAGTTATATAATTATAAAAAAAAAGAAGAAGAAGAAGAAGAAGCTAGAAGCATGTCCTGCCCTGTTTCTGGGAAAGGAAAACCCTTCTTTTTCAGTGTCCTTCCCTATACAAGTGAAAACAGGTGAGATCTTCACGTACTGGTGTAATGATCATCTCGTAATTGCTAGTTAAATCACTGTGGTGCCTGGGAGCGAACGATCTCAAGTCATTCGAGAACTTGGGGGGCCAGGAAGGTGAGAAGGACATTTTATTTGGCGATACTATTATGGAAAAAATTTATCTAAAAAATTTTAACATATTGTACGGCTGCAAATTCAGAAGAAAATTACGAAAAAAAAGCCTAAAACCTTTTGTAATTATGTTAATCGATCATAACCTCTTTTTTTTTAGTCAATTTACTTCTAATTTTTTTAAAATTGAGCCAATTCAGTACATCCAGCATTACTAATAGGGAAAATCTGACGTGGAATCCTAGTCAGTTTTGGCCATGGGCCGTCGGAGCTTTAAAAATTTAAAATTAAAAAGAAGGAACAACCTGTCTTCAAAGTTCTCCAGACTTTGCACATCGAAGGGATTTTGCTCAACTTCTCGCCCAAATCATTTTTTTTCCCTCAATCGGATGAATGTAATTTGATCTCGTCCAAATTCATCACAAATTTTCCCTAGATTCAATCACGTCTTGCCATGTCCATTCGTCATCAAATTTCGCCCGACACCTTCATCCAACGCTACAGACCGATTCGCCCCGCACAATCCGCAGCAAACCAAGCAAGCGAAGTGATCCCGGTTTGGTCCCGTTTTCCAGCAACAGCGGAGCGAGCACGACAACTCTTCGTTATCGTCGGTTTTAGTTCATCCATTTACGAAAAGAACACACGTTGTCTCAAAATTTGAGCTCGAAGACAAAAGTAAGTTTAAAGTGAGACCCTATTGCTTAATTTGTACTTGAATGATCAGAACACAGGAAGCATTTCCTTGTCCCAACGTGAGTGACCTGCTTTTGATTCGGAGGAGGTGGACTTTATTTAGTGGCTATCAAACCCGACAAAATATATCAAGTTGACCCGTCGGCCGCTTGAGAAGTAGGCTTGCTTGATGGATGGCTAAATCATGAATGATGATGGATGTCCCCAGTCCTACTCATGTAAAATCATGGCTCTCCATGCACGCTGTTTGCTTCATTCCTATGTGACCCGAATTTACATATATGCGTGTGTGTATAAAAAGCTTGGACTACACGATGTTTATAACCATAATAGTTTATCTTTTATATGTTGATTTTCTGACGAGTAGTGTTTATAATGGGACACCCGTTCAGATTTTATTTTTGGTAAAGGTGAAATGATCTTTTTTCGTATACAAATTACTCATCGATGGCACAAAGTTCTGCACTTTTTCCCATAGCTATTGATGAAGTTGTCGTTCAATGTTTCTTCAAATCACCAAGTTAAAGTTCCGGACATTTTCATGAAATGAGATTAAGCATTGATGATTGAAGAGACAGTGGTTGGGCAGCAAATGAGTTGATCATAAGGAAATGCTCAAAACATCTCCCTTTTTTCTTTTTCTTTTTTTTTTTTCCACAACTTTGTATCAATTTTAGTAAATGTCTGATCTATAGTTATCTGTTGACAAAGTGCTTTTTTCAACCATTAATGTTGTTGTAATCCTCATATAGATATAGATATACTTAACTTGTATAGTTCTTGTAAGCAACTGGGTCCTCAAATGTGATCCTTTAGTTCATTGCCTCCCCAGCGAGATTTGATTTATTAATTGAACCTCGGCTTAACCTTGGACAAATCCTCTATAAAAAAAAAAAAATTACCCTTTGTGGTTTTTCTATTTATTTATTTTTTTCTTAAATCAACTTCCCTTGTCTGAATCACTGAAAATTAAAGGGGGAAAAAAAGAGCGCGTTATCTAGTGTTGGTTGCCATCTGTGAAAGCATCTTCTTGCTCCGGAACTGGACTCCCCAGTGTTATTGGCATGGATTGAATGCTTTAACAGGGGTCGTTGGAATAAAAGTGTCAGGTGCATCAAAGTTGCCAAGTCCATCGTCCCTCATCCAATTCAAAGTAATAAAGATGCCCCCTTTAGCTTTACCAAAAGCTAAAATGGCAATGCTGTTATCTCTCCCACCCTCTCTCTCTCTCACTACTTTAAATTCATGATGTTCAATCTTCCTTTTTCTTCTTTTTTTTTTTCATGCCCAGTAGTTTTCTCACTCTATGTTCTCTCTCTGGTTTCAGCTCCAATTTGCTAGTAGCTCCACTCTGTAGTGTTCTTTTCATTTCTGCTGCATTAGCTTCCTTCAACCTCTGTCTAAAGAACTTGAGAGATACAGAAGCCAAAGCAAGAGAGACATTAGAGAGCCACTTGATCCAATAAGGTCAGATTTTTTCATGCTTCTTTCCAAAGCACACACCCATCTGAAGCTACTTTAGTATCATGTCGTTCCCTATCCTTCTCTTCAAGCCCAGAATCATCCAATGACTTCGTCTAAACCACTTGTGATCTTTGTTTGAAAGCGACATTTTCTTTGAGAAGCAATGAGGGTCCAGTTGCTTGTTCTAGGAATTGCACTTCTGGGTACTATAATTCCCGCTTCTTCTTCTTCTGTTAACGATGTGATGTCCTACTCTCGCTGAAGCAAGGATTCGAGTCCCCCGAACCAGCTTTAACACTTGGAGTTCTTCGAACTCGAGCTCGGTTTGCTTATGGTCTGGCATTAGATGCTCGAGGGGACGCGTGGTTTCGCTCGAGCTGACAGATTTGAATCTGGGCGGCTCTGTCTCTCCACTTGTTACGAGGCTCAATGGCGCCTTGTGAAGCTCTCGCTCGCCGGAACAATTTCAGTGGCACGATCGACATTGCCAACTTGAGTAGTTTGAAGTTCCTGAACATCTCGAGCAACTTGTTCATTGGGAGCTTGGACTGGAACTACTCTAGTATCGCGAATTTGAAAGTGCTCGATGCTTATGATAACAACTTCACGGGCTTATTGCCAACGGGTGTTCTTGAATTGAAGAAGATCAGGTACTTGAGCCTGGGAGGCAACTACTTTACGGGGAAAATCCCAGAAGCTACGGGGAATTAGCAGCTCTGGAGTATTTGTCGCTCTCGGGAAATGGGCTGAGTCGGAAAATACCGAGCAAGTTGGGAAATTTGACAGAGCTCAGAGAGATTTACTTGGGCTACTACAATGTCTTTCAAGGTGGCATTCCTGGAGAATTTGGCAATCTGAAAAATCTCGTTCACATGGATCTTTCCCAGTGTGGATTGGACGGCATGATACCACCCGAGCTGGGGAATTTAAAGAAGCTTCACACATTGTATCTACAATTTAATCTTCTCTCGGGTCCGATCCCGAAGCAAGTTGGCAACTTGACAAGCTTGGTGAATCTTGATCTCTCTGTCAATTCACTAACCGAGAGATACCATCGGAGGTCGCGAATCTCCAGAAGCTGAAACTTGTCAACCTCTTCTTAACAGTCTACACGGGTCGATTCCTGAGTTCCTTGCTGACCTCCCAGCCTGGAAACTCTAGGCCTATGGACGAACAACTTCACTGGTGTGATTCCAGAGGATCTCGGCAGGAATGGGAAGCTTCAGGATCTTGATTTGTCCACCAACAAGCTCACCGGAACGATCCCCCGAGATTTGTGCTCGCAGAACCAGCTCAGGATCTTGATCCTGTTCAAACAATTTCCTCTTGGGCCGATCCCAGAAGCTCTAGGCTCATGCTATAGCCTAGTTAAGGTGAGGTTGGGCAGAACTACATAAATGGAAGCATCCCGAGCGGCTTCATTTACTTGCCTCAGCTCAACTCATGGAATTGCAGAACAACTACCTGTCAGGAGTTTTGGCAGAGAATGGCAACAGGTCATCGAAGCCTGCGATGCTAAACGAGCTCAACTTATCAGACAATCTCCTTTCGGGTCCCTCTTCCATCTTCGCTCTCGAACTTTTCTAGCCTCCAAATACTACTCATCAGTGGGAATCAATTTTCAGGTCCGCTCCCGGGTTTTACAGGGACTTGAGGCAGGTGGTTAAGCTCAACCTGAGGCAGAATTTCTTGTCAGGCGAGATACCACCGATATCGGGAACTGTTACCATCTCACTTACCTAGACATCAGCCAGAACAACCTCTCCGTCCGATCCCACCCACCATTTCCAAGATTCCTATCCTCAGTTACTTGAACATCTCTAGGAACCACTTAACCAGAGCATACCCGAAAAGATCAGTGCAATGCAGAGCCTCACAATCGCAGACTTCTCTTTCAACTATTTCTCGGGTAAAATACCCGAATCTGGGCAATTTGCGCTGTTCAACCGCCTCTTCCTTCGTGGGCAATCCAGGGCTTTGTGGTTCTATCCTAGACATCAGATGCAATCTCACCACATTCACGACCACATCCTCCAGAAGTCATTACAATTTCAAGTTAGTGTTCGCGGTTGGCCTATTGATATGTTCCCTAGCTTTCACCACGGTGGCCATAATCAAGGCCAGGTCATTTAAAAGAAAGGCCGGCGCCAGCTCGTGGAAGATGACTACGTTTCAGAAGCTCGAGTTCTCAGTCCAAGACGTCCCTGGAATGCGTCAAAGATGGCAATGAGATAGGGAGAGGTGGAGCCGGATTGTCTACCACGGTAAAATGCCAGACGGCACCGAGATCGCCGTCAAGAAACTCCTTGGATTCGGCACAAGTAGCCACGACCGTGGCTTCCAAGCAGAAATCCAAACGCTCGGCAACATCCGGCATAGAACATCGTGAGGCTCCTGGCATTCTGCTCGAACAAAGAAACCAATCTCCTCGTCTACGAGTACATGAAGAATGGGAGCCTAGGTGAGCGCTGCACGGAAGAAAGGCGCGTTCCTGGGATGGAACATGAGGTACAAGATCGCGGTCGAAAGCCGCCAAGGCTTGTGCTACCTGCACCACGACTGCAGCCCGCCGATCCTTCACCGAGATGTGAAGTCGAACAACATTCTGCTGAACTCCAGCTACGAGGCGCACGTTGCCGACTTCGGTTTGGCCAGTTCCTGGCGGACGGCGGAGGGTCGGAGTGCATGTCGGCTGTGGCGGGGTCCTATGGCTACATTGCCCCTGGTATGTCACACTTAAATTCCTTTATCATGCATTAATTGGCAATTGACTAGATTGTTCAAATTACTGACTAACCACATTGAGGCTATCAGAGCATTTCTCTGATCCCAACTCTCTACGTAGTTCAATTCTTAAGTTCTGAAATCTATGCAACATTTCTAGTATGCTTGACCCCAAGAAGAAAGGAAATTGGAAATGTCCGCAAGGACACAAGTCCCTCAAAAATCTTTAGTTACTGGTACAGGCTACTTAGGGGTGGGGTCCATGGTCCGGTCAAATTCTTGTAAAATTGGATCTAGGTGGGTCACTTAGGTATCTGATAGGCTCGCACACCGTCTCTTTTTCGGCCTTTTCTTAATTTTCGTGTTTCGGGATAAAAAATAAAATTTATGAATTTGGCTCTTTTTGCTTCTCTTTTCTTTTTGTTTTTTGTTGAATTAATTGACCCCCTTTTGCTTTAGAGATAAGTGCGTTGCGATCTTAAAACTTTCAAAATGAAATAAATTAATTTCATTTTTGAAAGTGTTAAGACTCGATTGCATTTTTGTAAAAGTTTTAGGATTTGATTGCGCATTCTAAAACTTAATTACACTTTCGTGATAAGTTTTAGGATTTTTAACACATTTATCCTTTTGCTTTAGAGATAAGTGCATTAAAAGTCCTAAAAATATTATCCGAAATGTGATTATCAAAAAATATAATTGAGTCCTAAAATTTTTAAAAAGTGAAATTAATTTGCACATTTTAAAAATTTTAGAACTCGCTTGCATTTTTGTAAAAATTTTAGGATTTGATTGCATTTTTATGAAAGTTTTAGGACTGATTGCACTTTTTAAAATTTTAGGATTTAATTACACATTCATAATAAGTTTTATGACTTCTCCCACGTTTATCCTTTTTGCTTTATGACTATGTGTGGTGTCATTTCTTGACCTATATCATGCCGTTCATTACAAAAGATCAAGAAACATCAATGCGTGCCAATTCATGCTTTGATTCACTCTGAAAAGAGCAGCAAAAGCTTATCCAAAATGGGCGTTTTCCATCTTTAGACCCACTACTCGAATGGAGTGGACTTTGACAACGTGCCGATTTGACATGATTATCATCATTCATGGCGTTGAAAGCTTCGAAAGTCCGTCCCCACCATATCATTTCAAGATCACTGGTTGAGCGAATTTCCATGATGGGAAAATCCGTTCTTATTGCAGAGTACGCCTACACCCTGCGGGTGGACGAGAAGAGCGACGTGTACAGCTTCGGGGTCGTGCTCCTGGAGCTCCTGACGGGGCGGCGGCCCGTGGGCGACTTCGGGGACGGGGTGGACATCGTCCATGGACGAAGATCGCCACGGCCAACTGGCGCAGAGAGGAGGCGACCCGCGTGGTGGGACCCGCGGCTGAGCTCCGTGCCGAGGGACGAGGCCGCGCACGTGTTCTTCGTCGCCATGCTGTGCGTTCAGGAGAACAGCACCGAGCGTCCCACGATGAGGGAGGTGGTTCAAATGCTCTCGGAGTTCCCTCGTCACGCGGCCTCCAAGATCACTCCTCTTCCTCCTCCGCTTCGACTACTTCTTCTTCAGCCTTTGCCAAGAACTTCACGAGCTAAAAAGAAAAGATCCGTTCCTCTAATATAGAGTGTGAATGTGGGATTTTTATATAGAAAAGTGTGTGAGCTCTCGACATTATGAGTAACAAAAGCAAGTCTATGTTTCTAATTTTTCCACAGGTTTACTAGAACCATAATTGTTCAAACCAAACCTCTTTTTGGTCGAATTGTTAAACCAAATTTAAGATGTTGTTATCCTTGTCATGACCTACATTCCATCTGATTCATTCGTGGTCTAATCAGTCTGGATTCTATTGAGACCGATTTCTAAAGTACACACGAAGGTTATGGAGAAAAACAAAATGTAGAAAGGCTCAATTAAAGCAAGTTCCTAAAGCATGGACACCTACTCGAAAAATCAAAAGTCTGAGGGCTCGGCTAACACAATAAAAATATAGGGGCCATATTGAAAAATTTTTCCCTATCATATCCAACTTTTTGTCCACTCGTAAGGAATTTATTGTCTAATTTAGATCTAGACATTACAAGATTGTACCGAAAATTTCATTGTAGTGCACAGATAGTGTGGTACAAGATAGCAACAATAGTGATTGAGAAATCCATCTCTTCTATCTTGCCAAGTCCTAAAACTTGTAAGGGAGTGTAATTAAATTCTAGAATTTATACAAAAGGAAATTACATCTTAAAATCTATCAAGTAATTTTTACCCCGTCTAATTTGAACGATAAGAATTACTAAAAGTGAAAAAAAAAATTATTATTTTTTTGAAGCCACGTGTCACTAGTGTAATTTTATGCCTTGAAAATATTTCTTCAGGGCTAAATTGGGAAAAAAAACATCTATATGGAGTCTAAAATTTGGAGACACTTCTCTATTCTCAAATCAGCCCAAAAATTGGTAGGGGAGTGTAATTAAATTCTAGAATTTATACAAAATGCAATTACATCCTAAAATATATCAAGTAATTTTGTTAATCCCCTCTAATTTGAACGATAAAAGTACTAAATGTGAAAAAAAATTAGTATTTTTTTAAGCCATGTGTCGCTAGTGTACATTTATGCCTTGAAAATATTTTCTTCAAGGGCTAAATTGGGAAAAAAAATTATCTATATGGAGTCTAAAACTTGGAGACACTTCTCTATTCTCCAATCAGCCGAAAAAACTTGTAGGGGGATGTGATTAAATTCTATAATTTATACAGAAAGCCATTACATCCTAAAATCTATCAAGTAATTTTGTTAACCCTATCTAATTTGAACGATAAAAATGTTAAAAGTAAAAAAAAATTAGTATTTCTTTGAAGCCACGTGTCGCTAGTACTTTATGCCCTTGAAAATACTTTCTTCAAGGGCTAAATTGGGGGAAAAAATATCTATATGGAGTCTAAAATTTGGACACACTTCTCTATTCTCAAATCAGCCCAAAAACAAGAAAAGTGGATAAACCGTCCTTAGTTTCATCTTCTTCCGTTCAGTTTTCGTTTCACAGCCCAGCGGAGCTCACAGCCTCCATGTCCGCAACAGTCCCAAGTTCTTCGCTCAATCTGGTGTCAAACCTCCGCCTGCAAAGATGGCGACTCCCAAGCATTGGTTCCCAGCATTCTCCGACTTCACTTCACGTTCCGGTCCAACACCATCGTAACGGGGGCACTCGTTGTCTTGCCACGCCTCTGCTTTCTTCGCCAGCTGGTGGTGAGAATGTCGCAAAAGCTGAGAACCTTCAAGAGGGTAGGCCGAGTTTCAAGTGGGTCGAGGTGGGACCTCGTGCTACTGAGGAACAGAGGATTGCCATATCCACTCTTCCTTCTAAGATGACAAAAAGGTGTAAGGCGTTGATGAGGCAGATCATATGTTTCGATCCTCAGAGGGCGACCTTGTCGGATGTTTTGGCTGCTTGGGTGAAAATTATGAAGCCCAGTAGAGCCAATTGGCTCGCGGTTCTGAAAGAATTGAAGAAGCTGAATCATCCTGCTTATCTTGAGGTACCTAGCCTCGTTTGATTCCTATTTGTTTGTTAGCTATTGAAGCTGTGATGCAGCGTCTCTTTCTGTTGGAAGAGCATGAGTTGAAAGATTTTCATGCTATGGTGATGAATTTGATATTTCGCATTGACATTTACCTTTTGCCGTTGGAAACAGCTGAAATTTGTCATCTTGCAAACTTAAGTTTCTGCAATTAGATCAGAATTTTATGGACGGTGGCCTGGAAAACGAGCCGTCCAAATGTAGCAAACTAGTAATGGTTAGCTTGTGTGAGGAATACGAGTTTCTTCTTGACAATATAGTACATAGTACTGGTGGCTATGAGTTATCGAGGTGCTCCGATTTGTGGATGTGTTCGAAATTATTCGCATGACAATTGTTGAGTCTTGGGATGTCTCGATCTTTGTTAATCTGATTGACACAATTCACGAAGAAGAAGCTTTGTTAATCTGATTTATGCAATTCAACTCATGAAACATCAGACTGATTTTAGGTGTCGGAACTTGCTCTGTTAGAAGAATCTTTCGAAGCTAATGTTCGTGACTATACAAAACTAATCCATTGGTATGGAAAGCAAAACCAACTTCAAGATGCAGAAAACACTCTTCTAGCCATGAAGCAAAGAGGCTTTATCTGTGATCAGGTTACCTTGACTGCTTTGGTTGATATGTACAGCAAGGCTGGGCATTTTGAGCTGGCGAACAAAACATTTGAAGAAATCAAGCTGCTTGGATTGCCATTGGATAAAAGGTCATATGGCTCAATGGTCATGGCCTACATTAGAGCTGGAATGCCTGAACAGGCAGAGATCTTACTGAGAGAAATGGATGAGCTAGAGATCTTCGCCGGAAGTGAAGTTTATAAGGCACTATTGAGAGCGTATTCCATGGCTGGAAATACTGAAGGAGCTCAGAGGGTTTTTTATGCTATTCATTTGCAGGGATTGTTCCAGATGCTAGGCTATGTGGGCTGCTTATAAATGCCTATGCAACTACAGGACAAAGTGACAAGGCCCTTGTTGCCTTTGAAAATATGAGGAAGGCTGGTATTGAACTAGTGATAAAGTTGTGGCCCTCGTTTTGCATGCGTATGAAAGAGAGAACAAAATAAACAAAGCACTGGACTTTCTAATAGATTTGGAGAGAGATGGTATTGTAATTGGAAAGAAGCATCCGAAAGACTTGCTGGATGGCTTCGCAGACTCGGGGTGGTAGAACAAGTGGAGCTAGTCTTGAGAGAGTATGCAGCTAAGGAAACCAATCGTCGAATGTGCGCTTCCTAGATAAATCCAAGCTTTATCCTGGCAAGTGGCAAAAAACAGAAAGTCATTTCCTGTATATGATAACAATCATCAGGAAAGTAGTATTTCTTAAAAATGCTAACTTTATTCTGTTTCTGTCATCATGATAATTGTTTCCTTAGTTTCTACAAATTGGGCAGTTGTTTCTTACTGGCAAATAGAGGCTCTGCTTTTAGTAACTATCTCCTCTTGAAGACATGTCTATTATGTTCAGACTCTTCTACAGTTGAAATGCCCATTGGTTGAATATTTGCTTTGGCTTTGGCATTGTGTAGTTCCTTTCCCAATCAAAAGCTGTAACTTCTTCGAAGAATTTTTAGTTGGCCTTGTTAACAATTTTCTTGTAAAAATGTATTCCTTGTCTTCATTTCTTTTGAATTATCTGTGATTCAGCAGTGTATTGGAAGCCTCAAGTATTTATAGCAAAAGTTTGGCTATTTTCTGTTGATTGGTGTTGATTGATAATGAATGAAGTGTGGTTGTCTGTCCATTTTTGCTCATAGAACTAGAGAGTTCTTTGGGGCAAAACGTCGGCCACATACTCTTAGTGAAGAAAGTAGAAACTTATTTTGATTTTAACTTTCCCATATCTGCTGCTTTACAAACACGCCATGCATTATGATTCTAAGATCTAACTGTTCTCATATTTGCTGCTTCACTATCAACACTATTCCCCATTTGTCAATTGTCAATTGACAAACCAATCCCTATGTGGAGTTACATGATAGGAACATTCTGAAACTAGTGCTCCATCATCTCCATATGAGCAAACATTGTCTGGCAAACATGTCAATAAATGATACTATATGTGAATTTAGTTCCTCTCGTGAAATTACAGTTTTGTCGTGGGTGCATGAGCTAATGCTCCTCGAGATGGTTGATTCTTTCTACCACTTGCGTAAAGCTCGATAGAGTGCATTTCTTGTGGCAATCAAAGTTCTGGACCTATTTGTGAAAGGAGAGAGCATGGTGATAAAAATAGAGGCAACATGTTAGAGTGCAAATACGAAGCTTCGTTATCATTATTGTTGTAATTGTTTTGCCTTTCAAATTTTTTAGCAATATAAGATTTTGTCTGATTTGCACAAAGTCTCAGTTATGGCCTGATTCTGGGTTAAATGTGGCTGCATATAGGATGGTAAATCCCAAACTGCACTTAAATGAAAGACAGAGGTAAAGGAAGATGGTTACAGACAGATTGGATATGGAGATTATGCCTTCTGGTGCATTCCAATACATGAAGACATTGGCTCGAGGCTTTTAAGGGATTTTGTTATTTCTCTAGTTCCAAAATCGTGGAGGATGAGAATAGATTTGGCAATCTGATCCCAGACCCGTTGAATCCAAGATCTGGGGTTTCTTGTGAGGAGCTCAACTGTAACTTCGGTAGGACCAAATACGAATGAGGGAGGACGAAGCCAAAGGCTTCTTGATCATGTTTTCTTTTCGTTTTCTCGAAAGGCAGAAGCTGAAGTCCAAACTTACTGGTGAAACTCATCAGCAATCATGCTGTTTCAGGTTGTTATTCGATGCTGGGATCTTATCTTTTGGCACTGGTTGTTTCAACTTGAGGAGCTTTACTGGAAGCTGTTCTGCACATTTTTTGTGGTCTTTTCGAATAATGTTGAATATGCATATTACCCATTTATAGCATGAAGATTGCATTAATCATGTGAAGTCCGATTTCTTCGTTCCTGATTGTTAGGGGATACTATGTTGGCTTCATCTGTTATTTATGTACCGCTCATCTGATGGATGATGTTGCTCCAGGTAGCCTGTTGCATTCAAATAAATCTCTGGCTCATTTGTGCTAACTATGTAAGACTCGTTCTTTGACGTTGCATACGACCTATTGAGGTAACATCTGGAACAAATATTTCTTGTCATGTTTAGTCTCTAGTTGAGGTATGAATTAGACCACTTAGAGAGACCGTGAATTTACACAATTGGAAGGCCGTCTCTCTTACACCTTTCGATGTTGATTAAGAGGATTGCTGCTGAGCAAGATGCGGCATCAGCCTCTCTTGAATTCGAGCTCTTGGAAACCGCCTGGCTTAGGAACTCATTTTTTGTGAGAGGCAGAGACCTCGGCTACTTAAAATAACATTGAGAGTTGGGCTGATACTGCATCTTAATGTTTTTGTCAATGGGCAAATTTGATCATTTGGATATATGCCCATAATTCATATTGTTCCTTGTCTTGCAACTTTCTCTTTTCATTTTACCTAAGGGGTTTTAGGTTTCATTTTGGACAATAATCTATTAAGTCTGATACTGTCTTTGTTAGCCCATTAGGTTTCTCTTAATTTTAAGCATGTCACGAGCTATAATAATAAAGATAACGTCTGTAAAATGTGACGAAGGCACCATTATTTCCGATTAACATCTATTTTGATGCAGTTTTTTTTTTTTTGGTTGATCTATTTTGATGCAATTTTACATACCCATCTATTGCGCATGTATTTTGTATTTATCGAGATGGTCCCTTTATTTAATACAAAGATCGAACCTCGCTCTTCTCTGGGTCCTGCTGCTTTCTTTGGCTATACATAATCACTATTACAAAATCAAGAGTAACGAACTATTACAAAATCAATTACAATTAATCAAAATGAAATCCAGAACAATATAACTACTCAGAATATCATAAGTAGTTTACATATATCTAATATTTTTTTTTGTTAAAAAAAATCCCCATCAACTTTGCAAAGAATGTCAATATTAATCTTTCCATTATACCTTTTCTCTGGTGAGTTGATTTTTCCGGTTTCTAATTAGTTTGATCTCCTAGTCGCCCCTCCAAGGTTTTCAACGCCGGCCACTGTAATGCATAGGTTCCTGTGTACATCACTTCAACTTTGTTGTTAGATGATTAAGCTGGAGGGAGGTTAACTTTGGGAAGACAACCCCAAGTAAGGGTGAGCATGGCCAAGTGGGTCGAGTTTAGATATAGATCCTAAACCCGATACTGTTATGATCGATTCTCAATTTTTGGAATTGAGACCCTATCATGTTTATCTTGGGACCTGTTTTGGAGCCGATCCTATTTTCGGTCCGGTTTCAGGATCTACTCGATTTTCCTGTGGACAAGAATGAAAACAGAATCTTATGATCACATGAAACTTCCACAATTTACTCGTAGAAGCTCAATAAAAAGAGGAGTGAGAGAGAAAAGAAGGGACATAGATTAAATTGAGGATAGAGAATTTCTTCATAAATCACGATTTTGACAATGCACAACTAAATTTGACAGAGAGAGACATACTACTCAGTCAATCAACTCTGCATATTTGACGAAAAAAAAAGGAATCTGCACTTATGATGTAAATACTCTCCAGTGCTAAATTAAGTTTAGATATAATATCACATAATATCAAGAGGAAGGAAGACTCTTAGGATTACTTTGTCAGGGCCCCGCGGCGTCCCAGGTTCGCCACGTGTACTATCGGCTTCGATAATACTTAATTAAAATAATGCGCAAACGGATAATAAAACACCACACTTTATTTATTAACAGCCGACGAACGTCGGGTCTTTTTGTAATTACAACCTGGGAGATAAATCGGGAGGCATCAAAAATTGACCTGTCGCCCTACCCGGATACTCGAAATATAAACAGCCGCCAGAGCAGACTGTACCCAAAAACTCCCACTGCAAAGACCCAACCACCAGACAAAGACAAAAATGAAACTCGGCCCGTGCCAAGGAAACAAAGGTGCTACGCTCCCGAAAATGCGTAGCAGTATCCTGTACGATATGGTTGAAGGGCTAGCCATGATTACCTAAAAATTTTCAACAACAACGGAGTGAGAATAACTCAGCAAGTCAAATTTCTAACTCACCAACTAATCCACCCAACTATAAGGAAGAGTAATAGAAGAACGATCAAGAACCCATATTCCATGTAGTGTCAATCTAGTATTCAATTCGTGAATGCTCATTAAACAACAATAACATGTGCAATGCAATTGAATACAACTCCACCAATTCAAAATATAAGAACATCTTCGTCTCGTACCGCCTCAGAGACCGGCCCAGTCACACAGCAGGGCCACCCAAACACACAGCAGGGTCTTCCCATACACTCCATGGGGCATATATTCCTTCGAGCACAAAGTCCAAATCTTTGTTGAATTTCAATTGTACTTTTCGTTTTACTTATATCGCGTTACTTACCATAATGATTCAAAGGCTACGAAATTTTATTTATTTATTCATTTATTTTACCCAATGGAATTAACTTTCCATTCAATCAGATACCATGTTACAGGAAAAAAAAGAAAACATGACGTACAAAAATAACAATAATAATAATAAAAGATGAGACAAACGAAGTCCCCAACTTCCACTATTACTCAAATACCACATCAGACCCTTCTCTGATCCTATTGTCTTCCCACTAAAATCCACATCCTACAATATTCTATATTTATTTCTTCAAGTAAGAACAAAAAGGCGAGGTTCCTGTACTTAAGCTCGTGTAAGACCCACCGAGTTTATCTCAACATTTATCTGGAATTTTCATCAGTTATCCTTACTCGAAACCCAAGTGCAACTTGGCACCTGGACAACCTAATTAACCTCAGTCCTCATCAAATCTTAGTTCAAGGAAGGCACCCGAACCAACTCCATGTTACTACTACATGTATAAGTAGTGCTTAACTAATTCTTATGCTACTGTAGGGTCGATAACTATAGTGCAGCAGTCCCAATAAATCTAAGTTGAATTCTAAATCTCTCCTCCGAATAGGGACCGAGTCCGACGCAAGTACCATCCAACCCAATCTGAACACCAAGACTGCTCCCCCGAGACACTTAGCTCTCGGCTCAACTCAGAATTTCAACATGCATCCATCAGACCCATGGCGACCAGCACCTATCTCCACGACGACGACTACGATCCAGTTACAATTTCAGTCCACCCAGACTTCAACGATGCCTACTACCCCAAATCCTATGACAAGCAAACAATTTCTACGCCAACCATCCCTCACCAGCCGTCGAACTTCCACGCCCCGTCCCTCGTTGCGAAAACTAGTGAGTAAGTTAGAAAGTCACTTGCCTTGATCTCACCGCACGCTTGCTCTCGGGTTCGCCGATCGGAAACAGAGGAGAGAGAAGGAGTGGGTTTCGAGCTCGGGCTCGAGGCTGGTTCGCAGTGGCTAGGGCTCGGTGGCGAGCGACAGGATCGACGAGCTTAAACGATGATGAGGGCGCGACTGGGAATGGACGAGCTCAAGTGGTGGTGGCGACGAAGGGCAGAGGTGGCGATAGGGCTGTGTCGAGGGTGAGGAACAGGGGGTTCGGGGTTGCGGTTGGACTTGGCGTCGGATGAGGGTGGAGCTCGGAGGTGACGGAGGCTGCAGCGACGGTGCCGAGGCGGAGGAAGTGGTGCGTCGGTCGCGGGTTGCTACTACCATGGATGAAGACCAAAGAAATCGAAGAAAAGAACCCAGGGCGTCGGGATTTTGGGGAAGAAGGAGTGGGTAGATTGATAGAGAGAGAGAGTCTTCACGGTCAAAAGAAAAGAGGGGAAGACAATTGGGGAAAGTGGCGTGGCAGGTGGGGAAGAA
>JAGVVM010019973.1:0-36663 GCA_019149425.1 Psidium friedrichsthalianum
ACCCGGATACTCGAAATATAAACAGCCGCCAGAGCAGACTGTACCCAAAAACTCCCACTGCAAAGACCCAACCACCAGACAAAGACAAAAATGAAACTCGGCCCGTGCCAAGGAAACAAAGGTGCTACGCTCCCGAAAATGCGTAGCAGTATCCTGTACGATATGGTTGAAGGGCTAGCCATGATTACCTAAAAATTTTCAACAACAACGGAGTGAGAATAACTCAGCAAGTCAAATTTCTAACTCACCAACTAATCCACCCAACTATAAGGAAGAGTAATAGAAGAACGATCAAGAACCCATATTCCATGTAGTGTCAATCTAGTATTCAATTCGTGAATGCTCATTAAACAACAATAACATGTGCAATGCAATTGAATACAACTCCACCAATTCAAAATAAAAGAACATCTTCGTCTCGTACCGCCTCAGAGACCGGCCCAGTCACACAGCAGGGCCCCCACCAACACACAGCAGGGTCTTCCCATACACTCCATGGGGCATATATTCCTTCGAGCACAAAGTCCAAATCTTTGTTGAATTTCAATTGTACTTTTCGTTTTACTTATATCGCGTTACTTACCATAATGATTCAAAGGCTACGAAATTTATTTATTTATTCATTTATTTTACCCAATGGAATTAACTTTCCATTCAATCAGATACCATGTTACAGGAAAAAAAAGAAAACATGACGTACAAAAATAACAATAATAATAATAAAAGATGAGACAAACGAAGTCCCCAACTTCCACTATTACTCAAATACCACATCAGACCCTTCTCTGATCCTATTGTCTTCCCACTAAAATCCACATCCTACAATATTCTATATTTATTTCTTCAAGTAAGAAAAAAAAGGCGAGGTTCCTGTACTTAAGCTCGTGTAAGACCCACCGAGTTTATCTCAACATTTATCTGGAATTTTCATCAGTTATCCTTACTCGAAACCCAAGTGCAACTTGGCACCTGGACAACCTAATTAACCTCAGTCCTCATCAAATCTTAGTTCAAGGAAGGCACCCGAACCAACTCCATGTTACTACTACATGTATAAGTAGTGCTTAACTAATTCTTATGCTACTGTAGGGTCGATAACTATAGTGCAGCAGTCCCAATAAATCTAAGTTGAATTCTAAATCTCTCCTCCGAATAGGGACCGAGTCCGACGCAAGTACCATCCAACCCAATCTGAACACCAAGACTGCTCCCCCGAGACACTTAGCTCTCGGCTCAACTCAGAATTTCAACATGCATCCATCAGACCCATGGCGACCAGCACCTATCTCCACGACGACGACTACGATCCAGTTACAATTTCAGTCCACCCAGACTTCAACGATGCCTACTACCCCAAATCCTATGACAAGCAAACAATTTCTACGCCAACCATCCCTCACCAGCCGTCGAACTTCCACGCCCCGTCCCTCGTTGCGAAAACTAGTGAGTAAGTTAGAAAGTCACTTGCCTTGATCTCATCCCGCACGCTTGCTCTCGGGTTCGCCGATCGGAAACAGAGGAGAGAGAAGGAGTGGGTTTCGAGCTCGGGCTCGAGGCTGGTTCGCAGTGGCTAGGGCTCGGTGGCGAGCGACAGGATCGACGAGCTTAAACGATGATGAGGGCGCGACTGGGAATGGACGAGCTCAAGTGGTGGTGGCGACGAAGGGCAGAGGTGGCGATAGGGCTGTGTCGAGGGTGAGGAACAGGGGGTTCGGGGTTGCGGTTGGACTTGGCGTCGGATGAGGGTGGAGCTCGGAGGTGACGGAGGCTGCAGCGACGGTGCCGAGGCGGAGGAAGTGGTGCGTCGGTCGCGGGTTGCTACTACCATGGATGAAGACCAAAGAAATCGAAGAAAAAGAACCCAGGGCGTCGGGATTTTGGGGAAGAAGGAGTGGGTAGATTGATAGAGAGAGAGAGTCTTCACGGTCAAAGAAAAGAGGGGAAGACAATGGGGAAAGTGGCGTGGCAGGTGGGGAAGAAAAGAGAGTCATTTGACCAGGGGTCCCACGGGTTAGATCAAAATTTATTACTTTTGGCTTATATAAATAATATCCAAGGATGAAATGTAAATCTGATAATTCAGGCATGGGGTCATAAAGCATAACCATTTGAAGCCGAAAATAATATCTTCGGGGCTAGAATTTGGGCACGAGGGATTCGATCCTAAATTTTACGACACAATTAAGCTATTCAAATTCGCCACCCAAAACCTTAGGATCCTTCTCAAAATTCACTTTCCGACAAAACGAAATTGCATCCCATTTTGTCTCTGTTGGCCACTTGATTTTTAACCAGTTTATAATTTTCAAAATTTTTAGAAAATTCAAAAAACTTCATAAAATTATTGAAAAAATCAACTTTGGGGACCTCGGCTAAGCCTAGGGAACACAATTTTGAACAAAAAATAATTTTTCATTATTTTTCGTTTTTTTCTTGTATGTTTTATTTTCAAAAATTCATAACAAATTAATAAAAAGTGATAAAATTGAAAATCAACTTTGGGGACCTCGGCTAAGCCTAGGGAACCAATTTTGAACAAAAATATTTTCTTATTTTTCGTATTTTTCCTGTATTCTTTTTCAAAATTCATAAAAAATTAATAAAAGTGAGAAAAATTGCAAATCAACTTGGAGACCTCGGCCACAGGCCTAAGGAATCAATTTTGAACAAAAATAATTTTCCTTATTTTTTGTATTTTTTAATATTTCCAGAAATTAGGAAATAATAAGACTTAATAAAAAAAAAATAGCATCTCAAGTCCGAAAATTACCCAAAAATAGTCAATATTTTTAATTTAATTTTCTCTTCATTTTTGGATGAATAAATTTTGAGAAATTAGTTCTGGAATCTAGGGTTTCTTTGTTAATTTTATTTTTCAGAATATTCAAATAATTCTAGAAATTCCATTTCAGCTTTTTAATTTTCATTTTTACATTTTTAGAGTCGTGTCATCCTCCTCTATTTTTCAAAATTAAAATCAAGTCCAAAAGCCCTCTGAATCGTCCAATTTCGCTAAAAGGGCCAAAATGCAATTTCTGATTTTTCAAGTTAGTCCCTAAAATCGCTAAAAATGAAATTAAGAATTTCATAGGGACTAAATTGAAAATAGGGCGACATCACCCCCTAGATTTTGACCTTCTGAATCCAATGGTAGCAACGATTTTTGCAAAAAAGGACCCTAAGACTTTGGATTTTGCAAAATGGGTCCTCGGGTCAAACTGAAAATTTGGGGTTTTTGCACAAATACTGAAAAATTCAGGGGAAGACACCATTTGCAAGTAGATTCAATACCCCTGAGTCCAATTTTTGTGTCAATTTTGGAAAAGGGTGAAAATTCGGGGGGTAATTGGAAGAAAATTGACAATTCGGGTCAGTCGGGTCGGTCCAGATCCGACCCGACCCGACCCGAATCATCATCGTCTTCCCCAAGTTAGGCTTGCGCAGAGGAGGGGAAAATTTAAGTTGAACCCGCGCGATTCTCGAACTGAATCGGGAAATCTTGGCAGTTTATAGATTCGTTTTGGTGAAGATCAAGGGAGAGATTTGGGGGATTGGTTTGGTGGGGGGTTTGTTAGGGCGAATTTTGGAGTATAAAGAGAGAGGGGGTGCTCTGTTTCGGGGGCTGAAAAAATCGCCATTGGAGGAGTTGACCGAGGAACTTCGAGAGCTCGGCCAGACGAATTAGTGAAGAACCAAACTTCAACGTTGGTTCCGCAAGCTTTCTGGAGCTCAGAAAAATCACCAGAACTAGACGGTAGGTCATTTCGTCGCCGCTGTGGTCAAACGCCATGGTTGAGCTCACCGAGTTCCATTAATGGCGGTTTTTTTATCTCTCCATCGTTCTTCGTAATTCTTGATTTAAAATATTTCTGCGGTTATGCTGATCATGTTCCTACCTTGAATTTGCATTTTCGTCGTGCGAAACCTCCCGACCGACCACCTTAAACCCGAGCTGGTCACGAGCTAAAATGCTCGACTTCGACACGAGATAACGTCAGAAGATCTCCAGGTAAGTTCCCTTGAACTCCATGGATGCTTCCTACATGATTCGTGTAGCCTGCTAGGGTGATTTCCCTGTGTTTTGGTTTGGTCGCCGGAAAAGTCCCCGGCCGAAACCAGGTTGGTCGATTTTGGACGTTTTCGTGGCCTGAAAACTAGGAATGTTTGTGGTTTAGAGCGAATGGGAATAAACCCAAGACAAAACGGGAATTTCAGGCGCGGTTTAAGGTCACCTTCGTGTACGCCGATGAGCCTCCGGCGGTTTCGTCGGAGACCGGAGCTTCTCCGGTCGTCTTCCTCCGTGAAAGTTGACCGGTCAAACTTAGTTGACCCGGTCAACGGCCACGTGGCGATGACAGGGTCGCCACTCGTCCGCCACGTTGACTCAGTTGTCTTAGTTGATTAGGGTTTATGATGGATTCGATCGGACGGCGGTAATTAGGCCACGTGTCGAGATCTTGCAATTTTCGAAAATAAAAAATAGGCTTAGATTTTATATCAGATTTTCAAAATAAAAAAAATAAAAATAAAAGATTAGGTTGGACGGTCCAGATTGATTCCAGATCAAACCTGGACCGTCGGATTTGGTGCCGAGATTGAACGGTTGAGATCAAAGTCTCCCGTTCGATCTCGGCCGTTGATATTAGTAATAGGGTTTAACGGCCGAGATTGAGTCCCCCTTTAGATCGTGGCCGTCGGTCTTAGTATGCGGATCCCAGGGCCGTGGGCTAGCCACGTGGCCCATTCTAGACCGCCGGATTAGCCGGTATTAATAAATAGAATTAAATCTAAAAAAAATAATAAATAATTAAATAATAGGTAAAAATGATAAATATTAACATAAAAATTGGGAAAAATGGGAAAATAAAAAATGCGAATAAAAATACCAAAATAGAATAAAAAAATATAGAAAATTCTAAAAAGTCTAGTAAAAATTTAGAAAAATCCGGAAAATATAGGAAAATAAATAGAAAATATAAATAAGAAGATAAATAAGTAAAAATCAATAGAAAAATCGTAAAAATTCGTAGAAATCTTAAAAAAATTTAGAAAAATTGTTAGAACATATAAAAAATGTTTTGAAAAATTAGGGAAAATATTATAAATTAAAAATGAAAATTTCAAAAAAAATGTAGAAAATATTCTAAGAACAGGAAAATTCCCAGAAAATCTTAGAAAATCCTAAAAATAAAAAAATAATAAAATTCCAGAAAATATAGAAAAAAATTCTAAAAAAATAATAATAGGAAAAACCCAAAAATCATAGGAAAATCTTCAAAAGAAAATTCCTAAAAATGTCCAAAATAGGGAAAATCCTTAGAAAATTCTTAGAAAGTCTAAAAAATTCCAGAAAAATTACAAAAAATTCAGAAAAATCAGGGAAATTCCTAAAAATCGTGAAAGTTAGGGAAAAACCCACTTTCAACTGGTTTGACCTAATTTCACATTTTTGAATTCCCGAGCTTTCCAAAATGACCATTTTGCCCCTCTGGTCAATTTGACCCGAACCATTCCAAATCACCCCGAACCATCCTGGAACTAAATTGACGCGCTTTCCTAGACTTTTAAGACTCCCTTTTATTTGTATTGAATGATTCCGACGTGATTTCCCTGGTTGCGCATTTATTTTATGATTGTGATTTATAGGGTAGATACTCCCATTTGCATGAACCCTTTAGACTTTTTAAAGCTTACCTCACTCAATCTCGCTTGCATGAATTCCTTAGATTAGGGAAATCACCCAACTTAGGTACCGAAAGGGCGTCGATAGCAATATCGATGTAACGAAGTCCCCGAATCTAGATCTCTGGTTTTCGTAGGATCGGACGATCTCTCCCAATCGTCCGATGGGGTTTCCAGTCATACCCTCCAATAAATGACTGGTGGCGACTCCGATGGCATGCACACCATTCACATGTCACCCGACCACACTAAGGTCGATCTCGATTTAAATTTCCCTGATGCGATTTGGTATGGGCCTGGGAGGGCCCGAGCTGAGCCCAGATGCCCAATGGCCTAGCAATCCATTAACTCCCTCGGGATCCGGAAATCTCGAGAGGGTCGTGACAGTCTCTTACTCGAAAAATCCAATATTCTTTATTTTTACAGGTCTTAAAATTTCGAGACGTCACAATTCATCAGTCAACCGATCAAAAAGTTTGACCGACGGTGACCGATAGTCGATTGACGCAATTGATGTGATTGACAATGACTAATGAGACATTTCTCGAAATTCGTGCCATTTTGGGACTGATCGGGTATAATCGAGACTGATCGAGGCTTAAGCGTGATCGGAAAATTACTCGGAATATTGCTGAACAATTTTTCTAGCATCGCTAAAAATACCTCTACCCTCTAGCCACGGATTCTAGCACAAACTAGAGACGAGACAAAAATTTTCCATTTTGTCCTTCCTCTAGACACTCTAAAGCCAAACTGCCAATTTCACGTCTTTCAAGGCGATATCCAAATTTCAACTGCTATATTCATGAAAACTCGATTAACCAAGCTCGGAATCTTATTTGTGGCCACATTCATATGATAGCGACTCTAGTAAATACTCAAACTAACGGGCAGCTTTTAGGAGCTACGCGTATCAACTTGCAATTAAGTCCACGTACTTAAATTCCTAGCTAGCCATTCTCCTTTGATTAGTCATCTCAAAGCGATCAGTTCCAAGTGAGATTTAACTACAGTGCATCAATGAAATACATCCATTCTATTACAAATTTCAAAAGTGAGTCGAATTTCAGGATGTCACGCCCAGTCAGCATTTCCATTGCCTTAGGATAATAGCATGAGAGCTCCTTGAGCCTTTTCGTTTTGTGCACTGTCATCCCCGTACGTTTTTTGAAATTCAAATTAGGTCCCTACTTTGCATAGTTGTGTGTTCAAATTGGTCATTCCACTAATTGTTCCAATGGAAATACCGCCATAGATAATTTTTTTTATTCTATTGTTAACTCTCCTCTTTCTGAATTTTGTTTAGTCTCTTTGCAGAGCGTAGAAATCTAATTCCACACCTATAATATTAGCATCACCACCCCCTCAATCCCTTTACCAGCAATAACGCATTTCCATTGTCATTGATATGGACATTAAGCGCTACATTACTTCGCACCTATTTGGCCATTAAAGACTTCAAAAATAAAAGGGAAAAACTATTGAGAACAAATTTTGAAAAAAGAAAAAATAAAGCTCAAGGTGGATGATTGCTATCACCTCAAATTTTGATCCTTATTTACGAAAAATCATTAAGTTTGACCTTAGACTAACTTAAAGTTGACCAAAGATTCATCGACGAGATTAAGACCAAAAAAAAAAAACGTATTCAACCTCAAAAACGGGTTCTATTCACCAAAACGGGTCTTTTGACATCCATGTTGCCTCTGCAAGTTATGAGGTCAAATTGTTATCCATTAAGATTGGGTGCTTGTTCTTTGCAGAAGAAGAATGCAATTTACCAATTTCAATGTCACACCCAGAAATTAGGGATTGCAAGCAACCTAATATCACAAAAATTGAATCGGATGAATCTCGGATAAGGAAGTAATCACGATCAAAATTCGGTCAAACTTTTTTGATGCTCAAAAGAAAGGTTAGAGAATACTCCAAATCATTCCTAGAATCGGAATTGATCAAAACTTTCTAAACCCTTATGTTATGGTCGATGACAGACTTTTGAAAATGACAAGTTACTGAAATAACGATTTGTTCATAAACAGAGCCTTCGGTCACAATATGGGATAAATTCTATAATTTGTGATTTTACGATTTTATCTAGTAATGTTGGGCTCTTTGAAAAGCTCTAGTCAAGAGTGTTTTGACGGTAAAAAAATCACACAATGTGGACATCAGACGAAGAAGATACAGGCTCAAAAAAAGCCAACCTCAACTCCATATGCACCTGCCTCAAGATGAGGTAGGTTTGCCTCAAGACGACCCATTTCGCAACGGAGAACTAGATGATGAAATTTATATGAAACAATTAGAAGGATCCCTCTCTAGTGATGGTAAGCATTTGGTGGGCAAACTTAAGAAATCAATATATAGCTTGAAACAAGCATCCTGCCAATGGTACTTAAGGTTTCATGAAGTTATCTCTTCATTCAGTTTTGTAGAGAACGTCATGGATTAATGTATATACCAAAGGTCAGTGGGAGCAAAATTTATTTTCTTGTCCTTTATACAGATGACATTTTACTTGCAACCAATGATAAAAGGTTGTTATATGAGGTGAAACAATTTTCCTCTAAAAGTTTTGACATGAAAGATATGGGTGAAGCATCTTATGTCATTAGCATTAAGATTCACAGAGATAAAGCTTGAGGCATTTTGGGACTGTCTGAAGAAATCTATATCAATAAAGTCTTATAGAGATTTGGATGAAAGATTATTCACTGAGTATAGCACCCATTGTGTAGGGTAACAGGTTTAATTTGAACAAGTGCCTGAAGAACGAATTAGAAAGGAAACAAATGAACAACATCTCATATGTTTATGCTCTTGGAAGCTTAATGTATGCCCAGATTTGCACTCGACCTGACATAGCTTTTGTTGTGTCAATGTTGGGAAGTTATCAGAGTGATCCAAGTACATACCACTGGAAAGCTGCAAAGAAGGTGATGAGATAGCTGCAAGGTACAAAAGATTACATGCTTATGTATAGGCAAACTGACAACTTGGAAGTAATTGGATATTCAAATTCGAACTTCACTGGTTGCCTTTATTCTCAAAAATCAACATCTGGATACATTTTTATACTTGTTGGCGGAGCCATGTCCTGGAGGAGTGCAAAGCAGACTTTGGTTGCTACTTCCATTATGGAGGCTGAGTTCATTTCCTATTTTGAGGCCACCTCGCATGATGTATGGTTGAAGAGTTTCATTTCAAGGCTTAGAATTATGGATTTAATTGCTAAGCCATTAAAGATGTTTTGTGACAATTCAGCTGCTATTTTCATGGCTAAAAATCACAAGAGTGGTAGTCAAAGTAAGCACAGCGACATTAATTATTTAGCCATAAGGGAAAGTATTAAAGAAAAGAAAGTGGTCATAGAACACATTAGCATTGAATTGATGTTAGTTGATCCTTTAACTAAAAGCATGCCGCCAAAGAGTTATAAGGATCGGGTAGATAGAATGGGAATTGGTCCCATCATGTAAAATTTCTTTGTATTGACAAAGTTTTGAAACTCTTATTCATTTGTAATGTTTTTCTCAATTAATGTGCACATTCAATTATTATGAAAAATCGATCATTTTGACCTAGAATAAACTTAAGGGTTTATTCATTAAGCAGATCTAAAATAAAACATATGGTTTATTCATTAAGTTATGTTATCACATATGAGTTGATTTTGATGAGATAAGATGCACTGTGATACATGGAAGATAATACTCGTTCTAAGAGGACTTGTCACCATGATTCATGTATTTTATCTTCAGCATGAAGTTAATATGTATTTGGTTCAGTATTTTATTGATAAATGTTGGAATCAAGTGAGAAAATGTTATAAATAATTAATTGTGATCCCATATTAATGAAATATTGACATTTAATTACATCAACTCTATATTACGCACATTAATTTTACGTGATAACCGTCTCACCTGATAACCATCTTGATGAGAGATAGTCATCTATAAGGGACAAATGTCAGTTTAAATGGGTTATATAAGCCATCTCCCTACATCAATTTTTAAAAAAAAAAACAGTTACATGTTAGTTTTCTCATCCAAAACACTTGAGATTTACGTTCACAGAGAAAATCACACACCATTGCTTTGGAGGGTAATTGGCTAGAAATATTGGTTTTCGTCAGACATTTAACCTACGTATACAAAATCATCGTCTTCATCAATGGCTGGAGGTATGTTCATTTACTATCCATGTTTCCACATTTCATTCCCTCGATATTACACGATTTTCGTTTCATGATTAAGGTTTCGAGATCGTTAATTTCTTTGAATTATAGTTCCTACACATACTTCATCAACTTTGACTCAGTCAAAATCTTTCTCCACATGCTCTACATTCTGTCTCTTCATGGAAATCCAATTACCAAACTTGAAAGGCAAGCTCAAGAGCATTGGCTTGCAAATTTACATCCACAAAAAAAAAAAATCAAACCAAAAAAAGATATATCCCTTTTTTTCTGTTCTGAAAGAAGGCCAAAGGAAGAAGAAGTCTTCTTTGTCCTTCACTAAATGGGTCCACTAATGCTCCTTTGACCACCACTTGGACCTACTAGGTGTTGTTTTGCCAACAATATCACCCAGAGGGGCTAAATGGGTGAAATTAATCAAACTTGATAGATTAATGCGGAATTGAAAACTTCAAAATTGATAGGAGCAGATAAAGTAAATAGAACAATGCAGTGCTTCTACCAAATAGTTAATAGATATAAGTAGAGAGTAGAAGACAATGCACAAGAGATTATAGTGGTTCGGCTTGTAAAAGTCTACGTCCACTCTCCCACGCTAACGGGCTAGATTTTACTAAGTAATCAAACGAGAGATTATAGAAAATATACACTCGTTTAGACTTAAGCACTTCCAACAGAAGCGAGTATTGCCTCTATTAAGGCTATGTCACCTTACACACTTAAACTCTACTTACACCTCTCACAAGATTTCTCAATTATTCGCTCAAGTAGACAATTTGAATAAGTAAAGCTTTCTTGAATAAGAATGTTGTTCTCTCTTGATCTCTCTTACTGGTCTTCGAACTTGGTGCCCATTATATACTCTTTGTCTTCCAATCTTCCCGTTGGACAGAACCACGCAAAAATCAATCACCATGAAGTAGCCGTTGGTTGATTGCTAAATAAGGATCACGAGTCGTTGAAGTGAGAGTGATATGAGATTATGAGGATTTGCTCGCCCATATAATCAAATCTTAGACTCCTTAATTCAAGATACTCAAGAAAGAAAATTGTCTAACAAATTGGCAATCAATTAAGAATCCTCATAAGGAAGTAATATGAGAATATCTTTGTATTGATTGTCAATTAATTTAATTTAGAATTGTAATCCAAACCAAATAATTGACCATTAGCATGGGATATTTATCCTGCTAAAATAAATAAGAATAATGTTGAATAAACAATGAGAAATAGATCTAAAGATCGAAATATATCTCTCATAGAATTTCGTATGCATAGGAGTTCTGCTTCTATCAGAATAGAAGTATTAGAAAATTTAAGTGTAGAGTTATAGAGATATAAATTTAAGGTAAATCCTCAAAGTACAAAGTTTTTTCAATCAAAGAATGATAGTTTTGTTTCCTTCAAATCAGATATAATTGTTGGCCGTCCAAAAGGCCATCTGTCGTCATCGACGAGTTCCTAGAATTGTTATAGTCGGGTTCTAAAAACTAAACAGCCAAGAAATCGAATTTGCGTACCTGATTTGGAGTCCATTGCCATTTTCTACGGAATTCCGGCAAGGCGTCACTTGGACTCTTCCCTCTATCACCCTTGAACCGCCTGACGTCGATGAGACTGCCTCTCTCTCTCTCTCTCTCTCTCTCTCTCTCTCTCTCTCTCTCTCTCTCTCTCTCTCTCTCTATCTCTCGAGCCTTATGGAGGAGTGTGAAGCTTGAATGGAAAAAAAGTAGGGCTAAAGGAGGGGTCCTAGCCTATTTATAGGATTCCGACTGAACCTTCCCATCACGGGTCGAGCTGAACTTGGCCCACACTAGCTAAGCCCATATTCGGCCCATTAAGAAATCTTTAAATCCTTTCTTTATTAAACCAATTCCATAAATGGTAAATTAATTTCGTATAACGGTGAATTATAATCCCAATTAATGCGAGCCCACATCAGGAAAATTCTAACATTCTCCCACTTGGACAAGTATCAATTGAAATTGTACTGTAGTGTGCGCCTTCATATTGATCTAAGGATTATTCTTAATGGTCAATCCTATCCTATAAAGACTTAAACACCAAATCATGGCAACAACTGTGTCAGCAGATACAGAGCCATCCACGGTCACAAATGTTCTCAACTTTACTGAGATGGATTTAATATGGTAGTATGACAATAGGATAACACCTCAAAAGAGATACACTTTATGCGCTATCCATTTTGTCGGACACCATTCTCTCTTCTTGTATGTCATAAACCTTGATGTGTCACTAGAGAACAACTATATGGTTTCAACGAACTTGTATATGTCTTATCTTTATAGTTAACTTTTTTTTTATGTGTAACAAGACATATAAACACAGCTAATAACCAAATGCCCATAGTCATTACTCAAGGTTTACACGCACCTTAAGATTTACAAGAATATGTATTCAATATTAACAGTGCTATAAACACTTCAATACATATCATTATGTTACAAAATGCAACAAAAAAAGATGTAAACTATATTAGAGCAAACCAAAAGGATGCCTCCCACTAAACCACAACATCCAATGATGCCTCTAAGCCCATATTAGTGACATGTCATTCAAAAACACAAGGGGGAAGGCTTTTAGTTAGTGGATCCGCTATCATATCATCTGTAAAGATATACTCTACTGCAACGTCACCTCTCTGTACAGATTCCTTTATGGTCAGAAATTTGACCTCTATGTATTTAGACCCCTTGAGACCTCTGTTGTTGTTAATGAACTCTGTTGTTTTTTACCTCTATAGAGTTATTATCACAGTATAATTGTATGGGCCTATCAACGAAATCAAATACGGTCAACTCTCTAATGAGGTTTCGAAGCCAAATGGTCTGAGTAGCAGCTGAAAAGCATGCTATAAACTCCGCTTGCATGGTAGATGAGGATATGGATTTCTGTTTCTCACTTTTCCATGATACTATACCGCCTGCCAACATAAACATGTATCTAGTTATTGACTTTTTGTCGTCCTGACAGCCCGTAAAATCTGAATCCGAGTATCCAACTAGCTGTAGGTTCTCAACATGATTGTAAGTCATCATGTAATCTCTTGTCTTCTTCAAGTACCACAGAACTTTCTTGGCAGCAATATCTGGTCTAGTGCAAACTTGAGCATACATGATGCTCCCAAACGCACTAGCATAAGGTACATTCTTCATTTGGGATTTCTCCATTTCTGTCTGAAGAAACTGTGAAAGACTCATCTTATCACCTTTACAGACATGAGCAATTCCTGGCTTGCAGTCCTGCATATTGAATCTCTCCAAGATACGATCAATATATGCCCTCTGAGATAAACCCAAAACATGGCGTGAACGATCCTTATGGATGTTAATGCCAAGGACAAAAGACGTTTCACCAAGGTCCTTCATGTCGAAGTTTTCTGACAGCATTCGCTTTGTTTCATGCAGTAATCGATATCACTACTCGCAAGCAGGATGTTGTCCACATTAAGAACAAGAAAAATGTATTTTCTCCCATTGACCTTGCAGTATATACACTGATCTACTTTATTTTCGACAAAACCAAATGAAGTGACAACGCTATGAAACTTTAAATACCAATGTCTGGATGCTTGCTTGAGACCATATATAGATTTCTTTAGTCTGCACACAAGATCACTTGAATTATCAACTTCAAAATCTTTAGGTTGAGTCATATAGACTTCCTCTTCGAGATCTCCATTTAGAAAGACGGTTTTAAACGTCCATTTGATGTAACTCCATATCAAAGTGAGCTACTAAGGCCATAATCACTCTGAAGGAATCCTTAGAAGAGACAGGAGAGAAGGTTGATTCATAGTCTACTCCTTCTCTATGAGTAAAACCTTTAGTTATCAATCTGGCTTTAAACTTTTCTACTTTCCCTTTGGAATTTCTTTTCGTTTTGTATACCCATTTGCAACCAATTGCCCTGGGACCTTCAGGCAAGTTAACAAGTTCTCAGACATCATTAGGTTTCATATATTGTATCTTATCTTTCATCGTATCCAACCACAATCCGAATAAGCGCAGGAAATAGCATCTTTATAGGCAACTGAATAAACCATGCAGCCTATGTCGTAGTCCTGTTCTCTCAGATAGACTATATAGTCTGGTGGGATAGCCGATCATCTCTGCCTGGCAGACCTCCTTAGTGGAACTTCCTCAGCTTGATCCTACAGTTGTGGGGCTTGATTTACTTCATCAGTTTTAATTCTAATAACATGATTCTGAAGCCCAATATGCACAGTCTCTGGTATGGGTGGTTCCATCACGGTCTGTATTGGCAGAGAGAACGATATAGTAGTACCCGCCATACTATCACTTTCAATAGTCTCTAGACAGTTACCCTTTTCGGCTACGTTGTATTCCAGAAACTCGCTGTTTGTGATTCCACAATCCTCGTGCCTCCATTAGGATTGTAAAAACGATATCCCTTGAAGATCTGGATAGGACACGAAGTAGCACCTTGTGGTCCTAGGATCCAACTTATTCAAGATTGGGTTATACAGCTTCACTTCTGCAGAACAACCCCAGACTTTCAGATGATTTAGGCTAAGTTTACATCCAGTCCATAACTCAAAAGGAGTTAGTGGAACAGTCTTAGCGGGAACTTGATTCAACACATAAAAGGCTCTCTTCAAAGCTTCACGCTATAAGAATTTAGGCAAGTTGGTTCTACTTATCATACTCCTCATTATGTCCATTAAGGTGCGATCGCCCCTTTCGGCTACACCATTATGTTCAGGACTCCCAGGTATAATAAACTGAGCTACTATCACAGAATCCTCTAAGTATTTGGCAAATGGCCCTTTAAGCTATCCAGCATCGCCATGTCTACCATAATACTCACCACCTCGATCATATCTGACAACCTTAATGGCTTTTCCCAACTATTTCTTGACTTCAGTCCGAAATATCTTGAATTTATCAAGAGACTCATACTTTTCTTTAATCAAGTACAGATAACCATATCGGGAATAGTCATCAATAAAAGTAATGAAATAATAATTTTTACATAATGTTGGAGTATAGGGCCCACTTATATTAATGTGTATGACCTCCAACAGGTTAGAAGTTCGGACTGCAGATTTCTTCTTTATTTTGGTCATCTTACTTCTACAGCATTCTACGCAAGTTTTCAGGTCATCTTTAAGAGTAGGTAGAATATCGGCCTTTACAAGCCTTTCTACTCTTTTCCTAGAAATGTGACCAAGATGCTTATGCCACAATGCGTAAGACTGTTCTTTAGGTAGAGTTCCTTTGGAGACAACTTTCTCGGCTGTACAAGCTATGTATATATCATTGGGAGTCAAACACAATCTGTACAATTCATTGGACATGTTGCAGCACCCAACCTTATTTGAATTAAAAAACATAGAAACTTTATTTCAAAAGAGTAACCACACATGTCCAAACACGATACGGAAACTAAGTTTCATCTAAAGGAAGGTACATATAAAGTATTTCTTAACATCAAATTGAAACTAGATTCTAGAATCAAAATGACATCTCCCACGAATTCAACGTTAGCTTTATTGTTATCTTCCACTATGAGCTTGGATTCATCTTGATTTAGCTTCCTGCGATTTATGAACCCTTGTATGGTGAATGCAATATGATTAGTTGCACCGCTATCTAGTCACCAAGAATTGGATAGGGCTTCTGATAGATTGGATTCACAAATTAGTGCCAAAAAATTATTACATGTATGCTCATGTTTAGACAATCAATTCTTATATTTGACGCAGTCCTTCTTCATGTGACCTCTCTTCTTACAGAAGAAATAGTGGTCACTACCTTTCTTAAAGGATGCATCTTACGACCCAAGTTATCAGATTGACCAGTGGTAGGGCGAGTTTCTTTATGAGTACGAGATTTTGGCCCATTATCTTTCTTACTGCTAGAACTAGAGGCAATTAGGGCATAGTGCCCTCCATCCTTTTTCAATTTATCTTCTTTGCTACCATATTGGATATCAAATCATTTATAGACCACTTTTTATCCTATGTGTTGAAACTAGTCTTGATCATCCAAATTCAGGGGGAAGGGTGCTAAGGGCTTAATGTACCATAACGGCATCAGGGATTACTATGCCTATGGCTTTCAGCTTTGTCTGTAAATCTAGCATTCTCAGGATATGATCCCTTACTCCTCCTACACCCATATACTTCATATTAAACAGTACTTGGACAAGTGTCCCTATTTCAGCATTTGATGATACTCGATATCTTGCTTCCAGAGCTTCCAACATTTGGTAGGCTACTCTTTAAATATTATTGTATGGATCGCTTCATTAATAGCAAGCAAATCCTATTGCTCTTTCTCAAGCAGCAAAACGCGTCATCTCGGGCATTGTGCAGGTCTCAACAAGGTCAGTAGGCTTGTCCTCATAAAGGGAAACATGAACATCCGCCAATTCCATGGCAAACAAAAATACTCCTTCCATTTCTTAAAATTCGAACCATTAAGGACCTCTATGGTTATAGAGTTTCGTCGTTGCAGAAAAGGTGATTGGAAAAATAAGTAATGCTTACCATCAGAATCAAGTGAGCACTATGTAACTTTAAATCCTTAAAAGTACAAATCTCAAAGAGTTACATGCATCATCACATAATTACCTTTGGGCAGAATATATGACATGCAGTTGCAAACTCTCTACATGACAACGACCATAAGAATATGTTTCAATTTTTATGTCATAATAAAAATTGAAACATATTCTTATGGCCGTTGTCATGTAGAGAGTTTGCAACTGCATGTCATATATTCTGCCCAAAGGTAATTATGTGATGATGCATGTAACTCTTTGAGATTTGTACTTTTAAGGATTTAAAGTTACATAGTGCTCACTTGATTCTGATGGTAAGCATTACTTATTTTCCAATCACCTTTTCTGCAAACGACAACTCTATAACCATAGAGGTCCTTAATGGTTCGAATTTTAAGAAATGAAGGAGTATTTTTTGTTTGCCATGGAATTGGCGGATGTTCATGTTTCCCTTTATGAGGACAAGCCTACTGACCTTGTTGAGACCTGCACAATGCCCGAGATGACGCGTTTTGCTGCTTGAGAAAAGAGCAATAGGATTTGCTTGCTATTAATGAAGCGATCCATACAATAATATTTAAAGAGTAGCCTACCAAATGTTGGAAGCTCTGGAAGCAAGATATCGAGTATCATCAAATGCTGAAATAGGGACACTTGTCCAAGTACTGTTTAATATGAAGTATATGGGTGTAGGAGGAGTAAGGGATCATATCCTGAGAATGCTAGATTTACAGACAAAGCTGAAAGCCATAGGCATAGTAATCCCTGATGCCGTTATGGTACATTAAGCCCTTAGCACCCTTCCCCCTGAATTTGGATGATCAAGACTAGTTTCAACACATAGGATAAAAGTGGTCTATAAATGATTTGATATCCAATATGGTAGCAAAGAAGATAAATTGAAAAAGGATGGAGGGCACTATGCCCTAATTGCCTCTAGTTCTAGCAGTAAGAAAGATAATGGGCCAAAATCTCGTACTCATAAAGAAACTCGCCCTACCACTGGTCATCTGATAACTTGGGTCGTAAGATGGCATCCTTTAAGAAAGGTAGTGACCACTATTTCTTCTGTAAGAAGAGAGGTCACATGAAGAAGGACTGCGTCAAATATAAGAATTGATTGTCTAAACATGAGCATACATGTAATAATTTTTTGGCACTAATTTGTGAATCCAATCTATCAGAAGCCCTATCCAATTCTTGGTGACTAGATAGCGGTGCAACTAATCATATTGCATTCACCATACAAGGGTTCATAAATCGCAGGAAGCTAAATCAAGATGAATCCAAGCTCATAGTGGAAGATAACAATAAAGCTAACGTTGAATTCGTGGGAGATGTCATTTTGATTCTAGAATCTAGTTTCAATTTGATGTTAAGAAATACTTTATATGTACCTTCCTTTAGATGAAACTTAGTTTCCGTATCGTGTTTGGACATGTGTGGTTACTCTTTTGAAATAAAGTTTCTATGTTTTTTAATTCAAATAAGGTTGGGTGCTGCAACATGTCCAATGAATTGTACAGATTGTGTTTGACTCCCAATGATATATACATAGCTTGTACAGCCGAGAAAGTTGTCTCCAAAGGAACTCTACCTAAAGAACAGTCTTACGCATTGTGGCATAAGCATCTTGGTCACATTTCTAGGAAAAGAGTAGAAAGGCTTGTAAAGGCCGATATTCTACCTACTCTTAAAGATGACCTGAAAACTTGCGTAGAATGCTGTAGAAGTAAGATGACCAAAATAAAGAAGAAATCTGCAGTCCGAACTTCTAACCTGTTGGAGGTCATACACATTAATATAAGTGGGCCCTATACTCCAACATTATGTAAAAATTATTATTTCATTACTTTTATTGATGACTATTCCCGATATGGTTATCTGTACTTGATTAAAGAAAAGTATGAGTCTCTTGATAAATTCAAGATATTTCGGACTGAAGTCAAGAAATAGTTGGGAAAAGCCATTAAGGTTGTCAGATATGATCGAGGTGGTGAGTATTATGGTAGACATGGCGATGCTGGATAGCTTAAAGGGCCATTTGCCAAATACTTAGAGGATTCTGTGATAGTAGCTCAGTTTATTATACCTGGGAGTCCTGAACATAATGGTGTAGCCGAAAGGGGCGATCGCACCTTAATGGACATAATGAGGAGTATGATAAGTAGAACCAACTTGCCTAAATTCTTATAGCGTGAAGCTTTGAAGAGAGCCTTTTATGTGTTGAATCAAGTTCCCGCTAAGACTGTTCCACTAACTCCTTTTGAGTTATGGACTGGATGTAAACTTAGCCTAAATCATCTGAAAGTCTGGGGTTGTTCTGCAGAAGTGAAGCTGTATAACCCAATCTTGAATAAGTTGGATCCTAGGACCACAAGGTGCTACTTCGTGTCCTATCCAGATCTTCAAGGGATATCGTTTTTACAATCCTAATGGAGGCACGAGGATTGTGGAATCACAAACAGCGAGTTTCTGGAATACAACGTAGCCGAAAAGGGTAACTGTCTAGAGACTATTGAAAGTGATAGTATGGCGGGTACTACTATATCGTTCTCTCTGCCAATACAGACCGTGATGGAACCACCCATACCAGAGACTGTGTATATTGGGCTTCAGAATCATGTTATTAGAATTAAAACTGATGAAGTAAATCAAGCCCCACAACTGTAGGATCAAGCTGAGGAAGTTCCACTAAGGAGGTCTGCCAGGCAGAGATGATCGGCTATCCCACCAGACTATATAGTCTATCTGAGAGAACAGGACTACGACATAGGCTGCATGGTTTATTCAGTTGCCTATAAAGATGCTATTTCCTGCGCTTATTCGGATTTGTGGTTGGATACGATGAAAGATAAGATACAATATATGAAACCTAATGATGTCTGAGAACTTGTTAACTTGCCTGAAGGTCCCAGGGCAATTGGTTGCAAATGGGTATACAAAACGAAAAGAAATTCCAAAGGGAAAGTAGAAAAGTTTAAAGCCAGATTGATAACTAAAGGTTTTACTCATAGAGAAGGAGTAGACTATGAATCAACCTTCTCTCCTGTCTCTTCTAAGGATTCCTTCAGAGTGATTATGGCCTTAGTAGCTCACTTTGATATGGAGTTACATCAAATGGACGTTAAAACCGTCTTTCTAAATGGAGATCTCGAAGAGGAAGTCTATATGACTCAACCTAAAGATTTTGAAGTTGATAATTCAAGTGATCTTGTGTGCAGACTAAAGAAATCTATATATGGTCTCAAGCAAGCATCCAGACATTGGTATTTAAAGTTTCATAGCGTTGTCACTTCATTTGGTTTTGTCGAAAATAAAGTAGATCAGTGTATATACTGCAAGGTCAATGGGAGAAAATACATTTTTCTTGTTCTTAATGTGGACAACATCCTGCTTGCGAGTAGTGATATCGAATTACTGCATGAAACAAAGCGAATGCTGTCAGAAAACTTCGACATGAAGGACCTTGGTGAAACGTCTTTTGTCCTTGGCATTAACATCCATAAGGATCGTTCACGCCATGTTTTGGGTTTATCTCAGAGGGCATATATTGATCGTATCTTGGAGAGATTCAATATGCAGGACTGCAAGCCAGGAATTGCTCATGTCTGTAAAGGTGATAAGATGAGTCTTTCACAGTTTCTTCAGACAGAAATGGAGAAATCCCAAATGAAGAATGTACCTTATGCTAGTGCGTTTGGGAGCATCATGTATGCTCAAGTTTGCACTAGACCAGATATTGCTGCCAAGAAAGTTCTGTGGTACTTGAAGAAGACAAGAGATTACATGATGACTTACAATCATGTTGAGAACCTACAGCTAGTTGGATACTCGGATTCAGATTTTACGGGCTGTCAGGACGACAAAAAGTCAATAACTAGATACATGTTTATGTTGGCAGGCGGTATAGTATCATGGAAAAGTGAGAAACAGAAATCCATATCCTCATCTACCATGCAAGCGGAGTTTATAGCATGCTTTTCAGCTGCTACTCAGACCATTTGGCTTCGAAACCTCATTAGAGAGTTGACCGTATTTGATTTCGTTGATAGGCCCATACAATTATACTGTGATAATAACTCTATAGAGGTAAAAAACAACAGAGTTCATTAACAACAACAGAGGTCTCAAGGGGTCTAAATACATAGAGGTCAAATTTCTGACCATAAAGGAATCTGTACAGAGAGGTGACGTTGCAGTAGAGTATATCTTTACAGATGATATGATAGCGGATCCACTAACTAAAAGCCTTCCCCTTGTGTTTTTGAATGACATGTCATTAATATGGGCTTAGAGGCATCATTGGATGTTGTGGTTTAGTGGGAGGCATCCTTTTGGTTTGCTCTAATATAGTTTACATCTTTTTTTGTTGCATTTTGTAACATAATGATATGTATTGAAGTGTTTATAGCACTGTTAATATTGAATACATATTCTTGTAAATCTTAAGGTGCGTGTAAACCTTGAGTAATGACTATGGGCATTTGGTTATTAGCTGTGTTTATATGTCTTGTTACACATAAAAAAAAAGTTAACTATAAAGATAAGACATATACAAGTTCGTTGAAACCATATAGTTGTTCTCTAGTGACACATCAAGGTTTATGACATACAAGAAGAGAGAATGGTGTCCGACAAAATGGATAGCGCATAAAGTGTATCTCTTTTGAGGTGTTATCCTATTGTCATACTACCATATTAAATCCATCTCAGTAAAGTTGAGAACATTTGTGACCGTGGATGGCTCTGTATCTGCTGACACAGTTGTTGCCATGATTTGGTGTTTAAGTCTTTATAGGATAGGATTGACCATTAAGAATAATCCTTAGATCAATATGAAGGCGCACACTACAGTACAATTTCAATTGATACTTGTCCAAGTGGGAGAATGTTAGAATTTTCCTGATGTGGGCTCGCATTAATTGGGATTATAATTCACCGTTATACGAAATTAATTTACCATTTATGGAATTGGTTTAATAAAGAAAGGATTTAAAGATTTCTTAATGGGCCGAATATGGGCTTAGCTAGTGTGGGCCAAGTTCAGCTCGACCCGTGATGGGAAGGCTCAGTCGAATCCTATAAATAGGCTAGGACCCCTCCTTTAGCCCTACTTTTTTTCCATTCAAGCTTCACACTCCTCCATAAGGCTCGAGAGATCGAGAGAGAGAGAGAGAGAGAGAGAGAGAGAGAGAGAGAGAGAGGCAGTCTCATCGACGTCAGGCGGTTCAAGGGTGATAGAGGGAAGAGTCCAAGTGACGCCTTGCCGGAATTCCGTAGAAAATGGCAATGGACTCCAAATCAGGTACGCAAATTCGATTTCTTGGCTGTTTAGTTTTTAGAACCCGACTATAACATTCTAGGAACTCGTCGATGACGACAGATGGCCTTTTGGACGGCCAACAATTATATCTGATTTTGAAGGAAACAAAACTATCATTCTTTGATTGAAAAAACTTTGTACTTTGAGGATTTACCTTAAATTTATATCTCTATAACTCTACACTTAAATTTTCTAATACTTCTATTCTGATAGAAGCAGAACTCCTATGCATACGAAATTCTATGAGAGATATATTTCGATCTTTAGATCTATTTCTCATTGTTTATTCAACATTATTCTTATTTATTTTAGCAGGATAAATATCCCATGCTAATGGTCAATTATTTGGTTTGGATTACAATTCTAAATTAAATTAATTGACAATCAATTACAAAGATATTCTCATATTACTTCCTTATGAGGATTCTTAATTGATTGCCATTTGTTAGACAATTTTCTTTCTTGAGTATCTTGAATTAAGGAGTCTAAGATTTGATTATATGGGCGAGCAAATCCTCATAATCTCATATCACTCTCACTTCAACGACTCGTGATCCTTATTTAGCAATCAACCAACGGCTACTTCATGGTGATTGATTTTTTGCGTGGTTCTGTCCAACGGGAAGATTGGAAGACAAAGAGTATATAATGGGCACCAAGTTCGAAGACCAGTAAGAGAGATCAAGAGAGAACAACATTCTTATTCAAGAAAGCTTTACTTATTCAAATTGTCTACTTGAGCGAATAATTGAGAAATCTTGTGAGAGGTGTAAGTAGAGTTTAAGTGTGTAAGGTGACATAGCCTTAATAGAGGCAATACTCGCTTCTGTTGGAAGTGCTTAAGTCTAAACGAGTGTATATTTTCTATAATCTCTCGTTTGATTACTTAGTAAAATCTAGCCCGTTAGCGTGGGAGAGTGGACGTAGACTTTTACAAGCCGAACCACTATAATCTCTTGTGCATTGTCTTCTACTCTCTACTTATATCTATTAACTATTTGGTAGAAGCACTGCATTGTTCTATTTACTTTATCTGCTCCTATCAATTTTGAAGTTTTCAATTCCGCATTAATCTATCAAGTTTGATTAATTTCACCCATTTAGCCCCTCTGGGTGATATTGTTGGCAAAACAACACCTAGTAGGTCCAAGTGGTGGTCAAAGGAGCATTAGTGGACCCATTTAGTGAAGGACAAAGAAGACTTCTTCTTCCTTTGGCCTTCTTTCAGAACAGGAAAAAGGGATATATCTTTTTTTGGTTTGATTTTTTTTTTGTGGATGTAAATTTGCAAGCCAATGCTCTTGAGCTTGCCTTTCAAGTTTGGTAATTGGATTTCCATGAAGAGACAGAATGTAGAGCATGTGGAGAAAGATTTTGACTGAGTCAAAGTTGATGAAGTATGTGTAGGAACTATAATTCAAAGAAATTAACGATCTCGAAACCTTAATCATGAAACGAAAATCGTGTAATATCGAGGGAATGAAATGTGGAAACATGGATAGTAAATGAACATACCTCCAGCCATTGATGAAGACGATGATTTTGTATACGTAGGTTAAATGTCTGACGAAAACCAGATATTTCTAGCCAATTACCCTCCAAAGCAATGGTGTGTGATTTTCTCTGTGAACGTAAATCTCAAGTGTTTTGGATGAGAAAACTAACATTGTAACTGTTTTTTTTTTTAAAAATTGATGTAGGGAGATGGCTTATATAACCCATTTAAACTAACATTTGTCCCTTATAGATGACTATCTCTCATCAAGATGGTTATCAAGATAGTCATCTATAAGGGACAAATGTTAGTTTAAATGGGTTATATAAGCCATCTCCCTACATCAATTTTTTAAAAAAAAAATTAGTTATCATTTTCTCACATCCAACACTTACATTTACGTTCACAGAGAAAATCACACACCATTGCTTTGGAGGGTAAATGGCTAGAAATATCTGGTCGTCAGACATTTATCTACGTATACAAAATCATCGTCTTCATCAATGGCTGGATGTTCATTTACTATCCATGTTTCCACATTTCATTCCCTCGATATTACACGATTTTCGTTTCATGATTAAGGTTTCGAGATCGTTAATTTCTTTGAATTATAGTTCCTACACATACTTCATCAACTTTGACTCAGTCAAAATCTTTCTCCACATGCTCTACATTCTGTCTCTTCATGGAAATCCAATTACCAAACTTGAAAGGCAAGCTCAAGAGCATTGGCTTGCAAATTTACATCCACAAAAAAAAAAATCAAACCAAAAAAAAGTATCCCTTTTTTTTTCTGAATCTTCCCAAAGGAAAGAAGTTGTCTTCTGTGTCTTCACTAAATGGGTCCACTAATGCTCCTTTGACCACCACTTGGACCTAGGTGTTGTTTTGCCAACAATATCACCCAGAGGGGCTAAATGGGTGAAATTAATCAAACTTGAAATTAAAACTTTGAAAATCATATGATAGGAGCAGAAAAAGAAAATGAACTCAGTGCTCTACCAAATAGTTAATAGATATAAGTAGAGAGTAGAAGACAATGCACAAGAGATTATAGTGGTTCGGCTTGTAAAAGTCTACGTCCACTCTCCATAACGGGCTAGATTTTACTAAGTAATCAAACGAGAGATTATAGAAATTAATATTTAATTACTTCCAAGAAGCAGTTTGCCTCTATTAAGGCTATGTACCTTGTCACACTTAAACTCTACTTACACCTCTCACAAGATTTCTCAATTATTCGCTCAAGTAGACAATTTGAATAAGTAAAGCTTTCTTGAATAAGAATGTTGTTCTCTCTTGATCTCTCTTACTGGTCTTCGAACTTGGTGCCCATTATATACTCTTTGTCTTCCAATCTTCCCGTTGGACAGAACCACGCAAAAAATCAATCACCATGAAGTAGCCGTTGGTTGATTGCTAAATAAGGATCACGAGTCGTTGAAGTGAGAGTGATATGAGATTATGAGGATTTGCTCCCATATAATCAAATCTTAGACTCCTTAATTTAATACTCAAGAAAGAAAATTGTCTAACAAATTGGCAATCAATTAAGAATCCTCATAAGGAAGTAATATGAGAATATCTTTGTAATTGATTGTCAATTAATTTAATTTAGAATTGTAATCCAAACCAAATAATTGACCATTAGCATGGGATATTTATCCTGCTAAAATAAATAAGAATAATGTTGAATAAACAATGAGAAATAGATCTAAAGATCGAAATATATCTCTCATAGAATTTCGTATGCATAGGAGTTCTGCTTCTATCAGAATAGAAGTATTAGAAAATTTAAGTGTAGAGTTATAGAGATATAAATTTAAGGTAAATCCTCAAAGTACAAAGTTTTTTCAATCAAAGAATGATAGTTTTGTTTCCTTCAAAATCAGATATAATTGTTGGCCGTCCAAAAGGCCATCTGTCGTCATCGACGAGTTCCTAGAATTGTTATAGTCGGGTTCTAAAAACTAAACAGCCAAGAAATCGAATTTGCGTACCTGATTTGGAGTCCATTGCCATTTTCTACGGAATTCCGGCAAGGCGTCACTTGGACTCTTCCCTCTATCACCCTTGAACCGCCTGACGTCGATGAGACTGCCTCTCTCTCTCTCTCTCTCTCTCTCTCTCTCTCTCTCTCTCTCTCTCTCGATCTCTCGAGCTTATGGAGGAGTGTGAAGCTTGAATGGAAAAAAAGTAGGGCTAAAGGAGGGGTCCTAGCCTATTTATAGGATTCCGACTGAGCCTTCCCATCACGGGTCGAGCTGAACTTGGCCCACACTAGCTAAGCCCATATTCGGCCCATTAAGAAATCTTTAAATCCTTTCTTTATTAAACCAATTCCATAAATGGTAAATTAATTTCGTATAACGGTGAATTATAATCCCAATTAATGCGAGCCCACATCAGGAAAATTCTAACATTCTCCCACTTGGACAAGTATCAATTGAAATTGTACTGTAGTGTGCGCCTTCATATTGATCTAAGGATTATTCTTAATGGTCAATCCTATCCTATAAAGACTTAAACACCAAATCATGGCAACAACTGTGTCAGCAGATACAGAGCCATCCACGGTCACAAATGTTCTCAACTTTACTGAGATGGATTTAATATGGTAGTATGACAATAGGATAACACCTCAAAAGAGATACACTTTATGCGCTATCCATTTTGTCGGACACCATTCTCTCTTCTTGTATGTCATAAACCTTGATGTGTCACTAGAGAACAACTATATGGTTTCAACGAACTTGTATATGTCTTATCTTTATAGTTAACTTTTTTTTTATGTGTAACAAGACATATAAACACAGCTAATAACCAAATGCCCATAGTCATTACTCAAGGTTTACACGCACCTTAAGATTTACAAGAATATGTATTCAATATTAACAGTGCTATAAACACTTCAATACATATCATTATGTTACAAAATGCAACAAAAAAGATGTAAACTATATTAGAGCAAACCAAAAGGATGCCTCCCACTAAACCACAACATCCAATGATGCCTCTAAGCCCATATTAGTGACATGTCATTCAAAAACACAAGGGGAAGGCTTTTAGTTAGTGGATCCGCTATCATATCATCTGTAAAGATATACTCTACTGCAACGTCACCTCTCTGTACAGATTCCTTTATGGTCAGAAATTTGACCTCTATGTATTTAGACCCCTTGAGACCTCTGTTGTTGTTAATGAACTCTGTTGTTTTTACCTCTATAGAGTTATTATCACAGTATAATTGTATGGGCCTATCAACGAAATCAAATACGGTCAACTCTCTAATGAGGTTTCGAAGCCAAATGGTCTGAGTAGCAGCTGAAAAGCATGCTATAAACTCCGCTTGCATGGTAGATGAGGATATGGATTTCTGTTTCTCACTTTTCCATGATACTATACCGCCTGCCAACATAAACATGTATCTAGTTATTGACTTTTTGTCGTCCTGACAGCCCGTAAAATCTGAATCCGAGTATCCAACTAGCTGTAGGTTCTCAACATGATTGTAAGTCATCATGTAATCTCTTGTCTTCTTCAAGTACCACAGAACTTTCTTGGCAGCAATATCTGGTCTAGTGCAAACTTGAGCATACATGATGCTCCCAAACGCACTAGCATAAGGTACATTCTTCATTTGGGATTTCTCCATTTCTGTCTGAAGAAACTGTGAAAGACTCATCTTATCACCTTTACAGACATGAGCAATTCCTGGCTTGCAGTCCTGCATATTGAATCTCTCCAAGATACGATCAATATATGCCCTCTGAGATAAACCCAAAACATGGCGTGAACGATCCTTATGGATGTTAATGCCAAGGACAAAAGACGTTTCACCAAGGTCCTTCATGTCGAAGTTTTCTGACAGCATTCGCTTTGTTTCATGCAGTAATTCGATATCACTACTCGCAAGCAGGATGTTGTCCACATTAAGAACAAGAAAAATGTATTTTCTCCCATTGACCTTGCAGTATATACACTGATCTACTTTATTTTCGACAAAACCAAATGAAGTGACAACGCTATGAAACTTTAAATACCAATGTCTGGATGCTTGCTTGAGACCATATATAGATTTCTTTAGTCTGCACACAAGATCACTTGAATTATCAACTTCAAAATCTTTAGGTTGAGTCATATAGACTTCCTCTTCGAGATCTCCATTTAGAAAGACGGTTTTAACGTCCATTTGATGTAACTCCATATCAAAGTGAGCTACTAAGGCCATAATCACTCTGAAGGAATCCTTAGAAGAGACAGGAGAGAAGGTTGATTCATAGTCTACTCCTTCTCTATGAGTAAAACCTTTAGTTATCAATCTGGCTTTAAACTTTTCTACTTTCCCTTTGGAATTTCTTTTCGTTTTGTATACCCATTTGCAACCAATTGCCCTGGGACCTTCAGGCAAGTTAACAAGTTCTCAGACATCATTAGGTTTCATATATTGTATCTTATCTTTCATCGTATCCAACCACAAATCCGAATAAGCGCAGGAAATAGCATCTTTATAGGCAACTGAATAAACCATGCAGCCTATGTCGTAGTCCTGTTCTCTCAGATAGACTATATAGTCTGGTGGGATAGCCGATCATCTCTGCCTGGCAGACCTCCTTAGTGGAACTTCCTCAGCTTGATCCTACAGTTGTGGGGCTTGATTTACTTCATCAGTTTTAATTCTAATAACATGATTCTGAAGCCCAATATGCACAGTCTCTGGTATGGGTGGTTCCATCACGGTCTGTATTGGCAGAGAGAACGATATAGTAGTACCCGCCATACTATCACTTTCAATAGTCTCTAGACAGTTACCCTTTTCGGCTACGTTGTATTCCAGAAACTCGCTGTTTGTGATTCCACAATCCTCGTGCCTCCATTAGGATTGTAAAAACGATATCCCTTGAAGATCTGGATAGGACACGAAGTAGCACCTTGTGGTCCTAGGATCCAACTTATTCAAGATTGGGTTATACAGCTTCACTTCTGCAGAACAACCCCAGACTTTCAGATGATTTAGGCTAAGTTTACATCCAGTCCATAACTCAAAAGGAGTTAGTGGAACAGTCTTAGCGGGAACTTGATTCAACACATAAAAGGCTCTCTTCAAAGCTTCACGCTATAAGAATTTAGGCAAGTTGGTTCTACTTATCATACTCCTCATTATGTCCATTAAGGTGCGATCGCCCCTTTCGGCTACACCATTATGTTCAGGACTCCCAGGTATAATAAACTGAGCTACTATCACAGAATCCTCTAAGTATTTGGCAAATGGCCCTTTAAGCTATCCAGCATCGCCATGTCTACCATAATACTCACCACCTCGATCATATCTGACAACCTTAATGGCTTTTCCCAACTATTTCTTGACTTCAGTCCGAAATATCTTGAATTTATCAAGAGACTCATACTTTTCTTTAATCAAGTACAGATAACCATATCGGGAATAGTCATCAATAAAAGTAATGAAATAATAATTTTTACATAATGTTGGAGTATAGGGCCCACTTATATTAATGTGTATGACCTCCAACAGGTTAGAAGTTCGGACTGCAGATTTCTTCTTTATTTTGGTCATCTTACTTCTACAGCATTCTACGCAAGTTTTCAGGTCATCTTTAAGAGTAGGTAGAATATCGGCCTTTACAAGCCTTTCTACTCTTTTCCTAGAAATGTGACCAAGATGCTTATGCCACAATGCGTAAGACTGTTCTTTAGGTAGAGTTCCTTTGGAGACAACTTTCTCGGCTGTACAAGCTATGTATATATCATTGGGAGTCAAACACAATCTGTACAATTCATTGGACATGTTGCAGCACCCAACCTTATTTGAATTAAAAAACATAGAAACTTTATTTCAAAAGAGTAACCACACATGTCCAAACACGATACGGAAACTAAGTTTCATCTAAAGGAAGGTACATATAAAGTATTTCTTAACATCAAATTGAAACTAGATTCTAGAATCAAAATGACATCTCCCACGAATTCAACGTTAGCTTTATTGTTATCTTCCACTATGAGCTTGGATTCATCTTGATTTAGCTTCCTGCGATTTATGAACCCTTGTATGGTGAATGCAATATGATTAGTTGCACCGCTATCTAGTCACCAAGAATTGGATAGGGCTTCTGATAGATTGGATTCACAAATTAGTGCCAAAAAATTATTACATGTATGCTCATGTTTAGACAATCAATTCTTATATTTGACGCAGTCCTTCTTCATGTGACCTCTCTTCTTACAGAAGAAATAGTGGTCACTACCTTTCTTAAAGGATGCCATCTTACGACCCAAGTTATCAGATTGACCAGTGGTAGGGCGAGTTTCTTTATGAGTACGAGATTTTGGCCCATTATCTTTCTTACTGCTAGAACTAGAGGCAATTAGGGCATAGTGCCCTCCATCCTTTTTCAATTTATCTTCTTTTGCTACCATATTGGATATCAAATCATTTATAGACCACTTTTTATCCTATGTGTTGAAACTAGTCTTGATCATCCCAAATTCAGGGGGAAGGGTGCTAAGGGCTTAATGTACCATAACGGCATCAGGGATTACTATGCCTATGGCTTTCAGCTTTGTCTGTAAATCTAGCATTCTCAAGATATGATCCCTTACTCCTCCTACACCCATATACTTCATATTAAACAGTACTTGGACAAGTGTCCCTATTTCAGCATTTGATGATACTCGATATCTTGCTTCCAGAGCTTCCAACATTTGGTAGGCTACTCTTTAAATATTATTGTATGGATCGCTTCATTAATAGCAAGCAAATCCTATTGCTCTTTTCTCAAGCAGCAAAACGCGTCATCTCGGGCATTGTGCAGGTCTCAACAAGGTCAGTAGGCTTGTCCTCATAAAGGGAAACATGAACATCCGCCAATTCCATGGCAAACAAAAAATACTCCTTCCATTTCTTAAAATTCGAACCATTAAGGACCTCTATGGTTATAGAGTTGTCGTTTGCAGAAAAGGTGATTGGAAAAATAAGTAATGCTTACCATCAGAATCAAGTGAGCACTATGTAACTTTAAATCCTTAAAAGTACAAATCTCAAAGAGTTACATGCATCATCACATAATTACCTTTGGGCAGAATATATGACATGCAGTTGCAAACTCTCTACATGACAACGACCATAAGAATATGTTTCAATTTTTATGAATCACCATCTTTGGGTATGTGAATCACTAGAATCGGTCACCTCTCAATCATATGTTGTTCATGTATCCCTCCATGAACTAACACACAATCATCTCCTTTGAGAATATGATTATGCATTAGAACTGGAAACATCCCACCATAATGGGAGATTGATGTTTCTCAAATTCAACTAAGTGTGCCACTTTGACAGTTACTACTCAATTGAATCTTTGAAATTCTCTTACACCAGGGACATAGATTTCGTGCCTCACACTCACCATATAGTTTATGATTTTAAAGTTGAAGACATAGGTAATTGTCATTAAAATCACAAACAGTGCCAACAGCATTGCTTCATACATGTCAAAATTCCATACATGCTAGTGCTCAGCAACATTCTACACATTCTATATATTAGGGGTGAGCGGTTCCAGATTCCGGGTAGGTTCCACCTGGAACCTGAAACCTACCCGCTAGTACAGGTTCCTCATTTTTCGGAACCTAGAACCTGGAACCTACCCTGTCACAGGTTCCAGGGTCCAGTTCCAGGGTACCCGAGAACCTGTTAATTTCATTAAGAACACTTAATAAACATCAATTATTAGAAAAACTCACATATAACATGAACTCAGAAAGGGTACAATCAAATAACATGAACTCAAAAGAGTGAAAAACACAGCAAATCTCTCCAACGAACATGAACTCATGAGACTTATAAAGGTGACCTCAGTAGGACTAAGCCCAGACCTTTGCATTTCCCTGAACATCAAAAGAGCCTCCTCATCTCTACTTATTCCCACAAGACCATCTATCATCGCATTAAAGGTGATTTCATCACGCACTTCAGCATCATCAAAGATTTTGTAAGCATCACCAATACGTTCACTGTCGAAATACATTGTAAGCAGCGAATTAACGATTGAGGCCTTAATTAGAAATCCCGTCTTAGTAACTAAACAATGCACCTACCTCCCAAACTCTAACAGCTCCAAAGAACACAAGCTCAGCACACAAGCGAAACTATAATTATGGTGCCTAATACCTAGCTAGTGCATTTCCGTAAATTTGGCAAAGGCAATTTCTTCATGCCCATTATCTACACACCCAGTAATAATGGCATTCCAAACTACCACATCCCTATGAGGCATTTCATCAAACGCCTCGCAGGCATAGTCAACTTCCCCAAGCTTCGTACAAGCCGACATCACCGTCGTCCATGAGTACACATCAGGGTCCTCAATTTCCCCAAACACCCTCTTCACAGAACCCACATCTTCCGCTTTCGCGTAAAGCGAAAGGAGGGTATTGGCAACGTGGGGGTAAGCTTTGAAGCCGGCTCGAATAGCGTGGGCGTGAAGCTGCTCGCCCAACGTGGCGTTGCGAGCATTGGCGCAAGCAGTGATGGCGCTGGAGAGAGTATAGTGGTCCAGCTTCAAGTGAGGAGTCCCGCGGATTCGGACGAGCTCAAGCGGAGGGGTGATGGTGGTGCAAGCGGTGAAGAGCTGAACTGAGTCTGAAGGGAAGAGGGGCTGCGCGCAGAAGCAGAACAGAAGGGAAGAGGGGCTGGATTGGGTTATTGAAAGTTTAGGGTTTTCTTTAAAAAACCGGTTCCGGGTTCGGTTCCGGTTCTGGTTCCGGTTCTCTGTAGAACCGGGAACCGGAACCAGAACCGGCGGTTCTTTAAAATACGGAACCGGGAACCGGAACCGAGAATACTAGAACCTAGAACCGAACCGGAACCATCGGTTCGATTTTCCGATTCTCGGTTCTACCCTAGAACCATGGTCACCCCTACTATATATGGTTATTTAACAAGTGAGCTAGCCTTACTATTTCCAAAGCCATATGAAAATATAAAAAAAAATGCCCAAAATACTTGTAAAATTGCACTTACATAAGGGTTTTATGCATTTTTCAAGACTTTAAAAGGCTTAAAAAATTACATTAAATATACCACAATGTAGAAAATTTCCGTACGATCACAACGGTGAAAAAATCACCTCCATTGGACCACTCACGCGCCCTCACGCACCACTAGAAGTTTCGGCCCTTACGCGCCACCCTCACGTGCGGGAGAAGACCAGTCAACGGTTAAGTCGGGTCAGATCGGTCAACGGGTCAGGTCGAGTCCCTGGTTAATGGTCAAAGGCGACGCGATGACGTCATCACTGACGTCATCTGCCACGTGGCGGTCGCCCTATAACGAAAATGCCACGTGGCGACCTCTGGTAAGGCGGTTGGTGAGGCAGTTGGCGTACAGGACGTGTGGCTCCTATGTGCCGCCGCGACGGATCCTTAGGCCGCACGTGGGGGCGCATGCAGCATCCCCCGGCGGTTGGCGACCCCTCGAAATGATCGTCTCTGTGAGACAAAGCCAAACATGCTTTCAAATTCAAATTTCATCATACCAAAATTCACAAAAACAGGCAAAATCGAACGTGCTAAACCCGAGCTACGGCGGCTCTAATACCAGCAGTTGGCTGTCCAAACGGCCATCCTTCATCACTGATGAGTCCCTAAGATCGCTGTAGTCGAGTTCTAGAGACTAAACAGCCAAGAAATTGAATTTGTGTATTTGATTTGGAGTCCATTGTTGTTTTCTGCAGAATTCCGGTGACGCGACGCTTGGACTCTTCCCCTCTATCGCCCTCGGACCTCCTGGAGTCGATGGGACTGCTCTCTCTCTCTCTCTCTCTCTCTCTCTCTCTCTCTCTCTCTCTCTCTCTCTCTCTCTCTCTCTCTCTCTCTCTCTCTCTCTCTCTCTCTCTCTCTCTCTCAAGCCTTATGGAGGAGTGTGAAGCTTGAATAGCAAAATAGTGAGGTTAAAAGAGGGGGGGTCCTAGCCTATTTATAGGATTCCGGCTGGGCCCTCCCATCACGAGCCGGACCAGGCTGGATTTGGCTCATACTAGCCAAGCCCATATTCGACCCATTTAGAAATGTTTAAATCCTTTTTTCATTAAACTAATTCCATAAACAGTAAATTAATTTCGTATAACGGTGAATTACAATTCCAATTAATGCGAGCCCTTATCAGGAAAATTCTAACAACAATTTCCCAACACTTGGAATAAATTAAAACCGATTGATTCAAGGGAAGCTTTGCGTAGAAACTTCTAGTCAGCGATCATAGGTAAGGACTGGACATTGAGGAGGTAGCACCTTCATGGAGCATCTCTCATTCATCCAAGTCAACCTTTCCTCCTGTAATGGAAGCGTGAAATCAATAACCTACAAAACAATAAGATTTCCAAGGCAAAAGAATAGCCAACTCAGTGGAGCACTCAATCGAAATGAGCAAGTTAATGATGGCGCAAATCACTGTTGAGGCTAGGCGGTTGAATTTAGCGATGCAGAGATATTTTGTCGGACTGAATCCCATCACGTTGGAGAGACCAAGGCAACGGCTAGTCGACGGATCTCGTTGGAGCGTTGAGGGTCACGGCTGGAGACTCGCAGATGGGTGTCGACTCGCGCGTCATATAGGCAGCCAGAACAGGTCGTGGTGCAAGTCCAGAGGAACATTGTTGGTCTGGGGCTCAGCAAGGTTGGATCTAATTTCACCTGCCTCTGGTTTGCCCAAAGATGGTGTAATCTGCGAAAAAGATGAAGCCACAACAATCAAGGGTCAAAACCTCACTAAAAAAAGAACTTTTTTTTTCCTTCTTTCATCTCTCCATGGAAGTGTTAATTCCATCTCTCTCCTTTTTGCTCTCCACCCCTTTGTCTTTATCTGCAAGTGATTGTTGCAGCAGTAAAGTTGTCCATCTAGAAAGTCTTCAGTTGGCCTGTGTATGATCTTCCCTTGTCACTGACTTCTTTTCGTTTCCTTTGTAGCATGGATGTTGAAGACTAGGGAGCGGTAAGCAGAGAGAAACTCCACTAATCTCAAAAGTGCCGTATTTGTCAATTGAATTGGCTTCGCCTGTGCATCCCATGGACCCTCTTGACCGAGATCACCACTTCTTCTTTGGGTAGGCAGTGTCTATAGAGAGAGAGAGAGAGAGAGAGAGAGTTAGTCAGAGATCAAGAGAAAAAGAGAGTACCCTTGTTTTGGACCTTTTCTCCTTCTTTTCGCCTGCAAGTCACCTCCCTCTCTCTCATTTTTCTTTCTCTGGGGCGCTCTCTGTTGTGTCGTGTATGACAATGAATTCCTGTGGCCTCTCCCTAGACGTGCCTAAGTGTGTATTTATAATGAATAATTAGGTCTAATCCCCTCTTAAAAGGCTAAGTTTCGGCCATATGAATAAAACAGTGGGCTCAATTAAACTTGAAGCCTCTTTAATTGAAGCTCAAATTAATCACGTGGGCTTGACTAATAAAAATCCAGCCCTCATCATATAAATTTAACCTGGTCCGCATGACTGTTCTAAATCCATTTCCATCGCTAGTCCAATCAAAATGCATGTGAATGAATGCAGATAATTAAACTATCCTATATGAAAAACTATACTAAAAAGATTTAATTATTTTTGGTATGGCCTAAAATTAATCCTTGATTTTTTATGCAAAAAAAAATCAATTATTAAAAAGGATAGTCAAAACTTAGGTGTCAACAGTTGTTCACGAAAAAAATGATAATCATTCTCCACATGCTTTATGCGACCGGCCCGTGTCACCAGCATGAGAGATGAGTTTGCAGTCAGGTATAGTGTTGATAAATTATCACACCAAGGAATTGATGGATGTGGCAGAAGAGCATTTAAATCTTCCAAAAGATACTCCATCCACATATGGTATCAACTGAACACTTGTACTTAGCTTCTGCATTGGAAAGTACCACAGCTCGTTGTTTGCGAGCTTTGAAAAATGAGAGTGCAACCAAGGAACTGGAGGCAGGGCTTGGGAAGAAGTGTTCGAAGGTGGGACTGAAGGTGGAGGTACTAGCAGCACTACGTCCGAAATGGGAGCTGGCGGCATTGTAGAAGATATGGTGTTGAATAGGAAGCATGCATCGTCAGCAATGTAAAACTTACCGATGAGTGGACTATTAGCAACACTCGGGGAAAGGCCAACGGGTAGCCAAGGAAAACGCATGCCTTTGATCATGGAGCCAGCTTGTGAGGAGCATAAGACCGCGGATGGGGGAATACTGCACACCCAAATACACGTAGGCAAGACATATCAGGAGGTGTCTGGAATAACGCCCGCCAATGACTAATGTTACCGATGATCAGCGAAGGGAACCTGTTGAAGTAAGGTGGCAATGCCCGTTTCAACAAGGTCACATGCTTCCGCTTATAAATTCCATTTTGAAGAGGAGAATACGAGCAAGAGCCCATTGGTGAATGCCATGTTGAATAAGGTGAGGTCGAGTTAGAGAAAGCGAGAAGAAGCTCCCAATCCTTACACTATCAAAATTAACCTTGCTAACTTATTTTATTCAATCGAGAAGAACCTACTGACTATAAAGTTTATGCCAGTAATTAACAGCAGAAAACCATTCCTGTCTCATTGATATATAGTTTCTCGGTCAATTTCGTTTTCATCTCCTAAATTTTATTTATCTTCCTTTCAAAACAAACTACTATTCCTGGTTCTCCAAAAAACGATTACTCTTTTATAACTGGTGCGAGGGATTCCGAACGTTCTTATACCTCCGTCTCCGTCTCCTTCTCCATTTTCCTTTTCCAAACATAATTTGTAAAACCACGTAGCCACGCATCTCATCCACGTACACACTCTCGTCCCTCCTGATATCATTCAACCTTCCATTTTCCCCCGTTATCGAACTCAAGCCGTGAAATGCATCTAAAATTTTATAACAAATGGTGCAATTTGCATAAACCGTAAAAAGGAATCTCACATTTTAGTTGCTAAAGTAGAGACAGTGAGGTAAAGACTGTGGACATAGTAGAGGAGGTAGACAGAATCCAGCACGCCATTGACAAAAGTCAAGAGTCCGGATGGCTTTTACTGGGAAAATCAATAACAAATTACTGTAGTACCGGTTGCTAATTGGGTACAAGATAACTATAAGGAAAATCAAGTCTGCTCCTCCTTCTATCAAAAAATTATTGATTCCAATGTGGCAGATTCTGCATCACGTATGAGAGGATGAGAGTATATATCTTGTGAAGCATAGCACTACATTTGGTACGACGAAATGAGATAAAATAGAATAAAAGAGAGAATGAAATGGAATAGGTACTGCAATTCGCGTGTTTGTTTGTTGTGAAGGAACCAAGAGGAGAAAATTGGATGATATCTTTTGGGAGAATACCAAAAAAAAAATCTTAAATCTATTGTAATTTGTACTAA
>JAGVVM010019975.1:0-28841 GCA_019149425.1 Psidium friedrichsthalianum
AACAGCATGAGAGATGAGTTTGCAGTCAGGTATAGTGTTGATAAATTATCACACCAAGGAATTGATGGATGTGGCAGAAGAGCATTTAAATCTTCCAAAAGATACTCCATCCACATATGGTACAAATGAACACTTGTACTTAGCTTCTGCATTGGAAAGTACCACAGCTCGTTGTTTGCGAGCTTTGAAAAATGAGAGTGCAACCAAGGAACTGGAGGCAGGGCTTGGGAAGAAGTGTTTCGAAGGTGGGACTGAAGGTGGAGGTACTAGCAGCACTACGTCCGAAATGGGAGCTGGCGGCATTGTAGAAGATATGGTGTTGAATAGGAAGCATGCATCGTCAGCAATGTAAAACTTACCGATGAGTGGACTATTAGCAACACTCGGGGAAAGGCCAACGGGTAGCCAAGGAAAACGCATGCCTTTGATCATGGAGCCAGCTTGTGAGGAGCATAAGACGCGGCGGATGGGGAATACTGCACACCCAAATACACGTAGGCAAGACATATCAGGAGTGTCTGGAATAACGCCCGCCAATGACTAATGTTACCGATGATCAGCGAAGGGAACCTGTTGAAGTAAGGTGGCAATGCCCGTTTCAACAAGGTCACATGCTTCCGCTTATAAATTCCATTTTGAAGAGGAGAATACGAGCAAGAGCCCATTGGTGAATGCCATGTTGAATAAGGTGAGGTCGAGTTAGAGAAAGCGAGAAGAAGCTCCCAATCCTTACACTATCAAAATTAACCTTGCTAACTTATTTTATTCAATCGAGAAGAACCTACTGACTATAAAGTTTATGCCAGTAATTAACAGCAGAAAACCATTCCTGTCTCATTGATATATAGTTTCTCGGTCAATTTCGTTTTCATCTCCTAAATTTTATTTATCTTCCTTTCAAAACAAACTACATTCCTGGTTCTCAAAAAAACGATTACTCTTTTATAACTGGTGCGAGGGATTCCGAACGTTCTTATACCTCCGTCTCCGTCTCCTTCTCCATTTTCCTTTTCCAAACATAATTTGTAAAACCACGTAGCCACGCATCTCATCCACGTACACACTCTCGTCCCTCCTGATATCATTCAACCTTCCATTTTCCCCCGTTATCGAACTCAAGCCCGTGAAATGCATCTAAAATTTTATAACAAATGGTGCAATTTGCATAAACCGTAAAAAGGAATCTCACATTTTAGTTGCTAAAGTAGAGACAGTGAGGTAAAGGCTGTGGACATAGGTAGAGGAGGTAGACAGAATCCAGCACGCCATTGACAAAAGTCTCACAATGGATGGCTTTTACTGGGAAAATCAATAACAAATTACTGTAGTACCAGTTGCTAATTGGTACAGGATAACTATAAGGAAAATCAAGTCTGCTCCCTTTCTATCAAAAAATTATTGATTCCAATGTGGCAGATTCTGCATCACGTATGAGAGGAAGAGAGTATATATCTTGTGAAGCATGCACTACATTTGGTACGACGAAATGAGAAAAATAAAATAAAAGAGAGAATGAAATGGAATAGTACTGCAATTCGCGTGTTTGTTTGTTGTGAAGGAACCAAGAGGAGAAAATTTGATGATATCTTTTTGGGAGAACTACCAAAAAAAAATCTTAAATCTATTGTAATTTTACTAAATTCAGTGACTAAACTTTTTTGGTCGATTTAATGCTAAACCTTTTGCAATTGGACCAAATTTAGTCCATCTCTGCCCAATTTTGGTCTGTCAATGCTGACGTGGAGTCGGTGGTGGCGATATGATATTTTAATTTTTGTATAAAATTATTTCTTTGATTTTCTTTTTCTTTTTCTTTTCTTTTTCTTTTTTTTTTTCTTTTTCTTTCACTCTTCGACGATGGCCAGAGGGGATCGCTAGCTAGCAAGGCTTGCCCACCATTGCCACCCACCGATGGTAAGGTTGAGCATCACCGAGGCTAGGCGAGGCCGACCTCGCCAGTAGTCGTGACCAAACTGAGGAAAGAAGAAGGAAAACCCAAAAAGAACACACAAGAAGAAGAGAAAAAAGAATTCGCTAGTAGACGATGACCCTTAGGGCTGAAATTGCTACAAATCATTATCCCTATCCTTTAAGGACAAGTCAAAGTATTAGTGACTTCGACAATCACTCGTAATACGGTGATGCACAAGAGAGGTGACACCACTACAAAAATAAGGGCTTTTAGCCACGAAGAATTAGCCGACGAAAAATAATTCATCGCTAATTTGCAAGAAAATAGCGACGAAAATAAATTTCGTCACAAATTTGCCGCAAAATTCGTCGCAAAATAACCAAGGTTTTTTAGCCACGAAAAATTAGCGACGAAAATAAAAAATCGTAGCTAATTTGCGACGAATTTAGCGACGAAATTTTTTTTCGTCGCTAATTTGCAACGAATTTAGCGACGAAATTTTTTGTCGCTAATTATTAGGGACGAAATTAATTTTCATCGCTAATTAGCGACGAATATAAAGTTTCGTCGCTAATTAGCGACGAAATTGATTTTCGTCGCTAATATTAGCGACGACTTTGATTTTCGTCGCTAATAGCGGCGAAATTTATTCCTCGCTAATTAGCGACGAATATAAAGTTTCGTTGCTAATTAGCGACTAAATTGATTTTCGGCACTAATTATTAGCGCGACGTTGATTTTCGTCGCTAATAGCGGTGAAATTTATTTCATCGCTAATTATTAGCGACAAAATTGATTTTCGTTGCTAATTATAGCGACGACTTTGATTTTCGCGCTAATTTTCGTCGCTAGTTAGCGACGACTTTGAATTTTCGTCGCTAATTAGCGACGACGTTGGTTTTCATTGCTAATTATAGCGACGAGTTGGTTTTTGTCCCTAATAGCGACAACAATTACAATTTTCCCGCTAATTAATTAGCGACGAGACGTTGATTTTCGTCGCTAATTAGCGACGAGATAAATATCTCGTCGCTAATTAGCGACGAGCTTGCGACGAAATGGTACAAAAGTTGGCCACAAATGAACCGCCTGCTCTCACACTTCTCTCTCTTGACCTAATTTCCTCCTCTGGCTCGTGCGTTCTCGCTCTCCATCTGGCACACCCTCTCTCTACTCAAACGTCGCCTCCCTCGACATCGGCTCGATTCGATGTGGCGTTCAAGGCGTCGAAGAACATCGACTGGGATGGCATGGCGAAGCTCCTCGTCTCCGACGAGGCTCGCAAGGAGTTCGCCAATCTCCGCCGCGCATTCAACGAGGTTAACTCCCAACTCGAGACCAAATTCAGTCAGGTACTCGCATCTCCCAATTTCCACTGCCTTCTTCCGTATGCTGGCGATCAATCGGGCGCGTGTTGCGTATCTTTTCGATTAGTAGATCTTGGCGTTTTCCACTAGGGGAAGCTGCTCCTTTCCTTTGATTGGCTGCGATTCACTGTTCGATTCGCCCTGATTCGAAAGGGAATGCTGTTTTCTCAAGCTGGTGGACTGTGATTTACATTCTTCTGGCATATAATTTCAATATGCTTCTGCCGAAATATGGATTTGGTTACATCTATCTGCTTTAGGAGTGCCGGGTGTGAGCTGATGTTCTGGTTTCATTCGCTGCTCTTTGTTTGGAAATTGTTGTGCTTTGAGGTTTTATGAACATTTCTGCTATTACGGGCATATGCGCTACCTCATTTGTGGAAATGTGATTATTGTAAGGATAAACTCATTGTTTATGCTCATCATAGTGTATGCCAGACAACATTTCCTGTCTTGTTTCCTTGAATTTGTTGGTGGGAAGTGTATGCCAAGCAGCAGTAGTGATTGAAGGGATAGCATTAGCCATGAGTGTAGTGGTACTTATGGTGCCTGGCCTTATTGCTTTTTGGCTGATCCTTTGTCGTTTTTACCCTACTCTTTTGCTTGCAGGAGCCTGAACCCATTGACTGGGGATATTATAGAAAGGGAATTGGGCCTCGCTTGGTGGATATGTACAAAGAAGCCTACGACAGTAAGTTGCCCTGACTCCTGCTGAACTGATTAATGCACTTGTTCTCTGAATGCTATGCATTTTCATAGGATGGACAAACAAAAAGAGATGCTCAGCTCACTAATTTTGGATTGATTATCTGATTATTTGCCTGTACTTTAAAGTATTTACTTGTGCTAAGTGCAATTTCACTTATTTCTATGTTGCTATTTCTCTGAGTATCACCATTGATGCATTGCCAGAGGAATAATCTGAAACGAAGGCAATTAGGCATGTGGATTTCATTAAGTGAACTATTTTGAGGAATCGACTATGAGTTGGTCTGCATGTATGTGGCCAGCTAAGTAGCATTCCCTGGATTACATGGTGAGCACGATGGCAATGGTTTTTTAGGGTGAAAATACGATATAAGGTCAAGATTGGACATAGTGAGAAGAATTTCTGGACATAGTGGCATCGTGTGTCCTAAAGATTGACCTAAATTTGGAGAACAAACAGCCTTTGGTTACTTTCTGTGCAATTTATGTGGATTGCTGCTGGAGTCTTCTTCTACTCTTGGACATATGTTTGCTCTGAAGTGCGATACTGATAGCTTGGTAGAACATTCCACTGTTTGTTTTTAATTCTCTGAGCAAATTAGGGAAGGTGAGGCATTATTAAGAGTTTATAGTCTCATAGCATATCATTTGCAGGCATAGAGATCCCCAAGTACGTGGACACAGTTACCCCTCAATACAAGCCTAAGTTTGATGTGCTGGTGAGAGTTAAAGCTGGTCCTGACTCTTTAAGTACTTATCAAAAACCAGTTACCTGCAATATCTTGTGTCTGTTACAGTTGGTGGAACTGAAAGACGCAGAGGAGAAGTCCCACAAGGAGTCCGAGCGACTGGAAAAGGAAATCGCAGATGTGCAAGAGTTGAAGGTAGCTGATTGCCCTTTGTTATTATGTTTCCCCTCCCCTAGTGAGAGAAGGTAATATGTCACTTGCAACTTTTTAGCACTCTTTCACAAACTGTGATTATTCAACAGAAAAGGATCAGCACCATGACTGCGGATGAATACATGGTATTCGAATAGGATTCGTGGTTCTAATGGTGGCAGGTGGTTTTTGTGGCTTGGGTGGGGTAGAACTTCCCATCCGGCCTAAAATTTTAGGAATTCGTTCATAGTTCGAATAGATTCGTATTCTATAATTAGTCGTTCTTTTCTCTGTACTATCATGGATTTAACGAGCTGTGCTCCCTGTATTCAGCTTGTGGGCCGTCTTTCCCAAGAGGAATTGATGGCACAATTGCCTTCATTTTTGCATGCTCTTTTTGAAGCATTTGGGAACCAGAGTGCAGATATTTGGAAGGTACCACTTATTCTTTCTATTATTTATATTAGTTTGGGCAGTAGAAAGCTGGTATTTGTTGCCACTTGGGGGGAGCTGTTGTTGCAGTCTTACTTCAGCTTTTATATGTTGAATGACTTCTGGGGACCCTTACTTCTTGTTCTACAATTCTCCATTTTTCTGGCTTTGGTTTATGTGGACCTTGCCTTATGTTATTCCTATGCTTACTTGTAAGGTCAGATGTTGTGACGGTCTTGGTTTACGTGACTTTAAACGTTGGCAAATTTGCTTTGTAAGAGAGTTCTCACATGCTTTTTTTTTGTATGAAGCATATAAAGCCCTGCCTTTTTTTTTTATGGTTTTACCTGGGAATAAAGCGACTGACTAATTAAAAAATCTTCTTGCAGGATCACTTGGAATTGGATTTACACCACATGTGATCACTGTTAAAGCTGGAGAGGTTCTCTTTGGCACTTTTAATTTTCTTTTCATGTTTTCTCGGGTTGCATCTTTTCTTTGAAATTTGTTGTAGTGATTCTAGAATATTATCATTTAAACCATGAATGTTTTCTGGTTTATTCTGATAAAAACCATGAAGCTATTGAATTGCATTCATTGATAACACTGGGCCCTCCAAATATATTATGGAGACGCTTCTCTCAGGTTTTATTCTGATAAAGTTACTGCGTCTTTAGAAATATTGCATTTTTCTTAAGATATTATGGAGACGTTTCTCTCAGGGTTTTAATAATTATGCACATTTTCTATGGAGAAAAGATAAAATTGTGGTTGGGCAAGTGTAACAAGAATCATTGTCGGGAGGCCCTTCCAAATAAATGAAAGCTAATTTGATTGCTAAATTATTTCACATTTCAGCAAATTGGCGGCGATTTTTTTTGGCCATGAATCGCATTCGTGGCAAATTAGCAATGAATTTTGTAGCAAAATTTTCATTGCAATTTAGCGACAACAATTACAATTTTTTGTGGCTAACGAATTGCCAACGAATTTTTTTCGTAGCAAATATCGTGGCTAAACTTCGTTAAATTGCTAATCGGCGATAACTATTTGTACGATACCGTTCATGGCAAATTAGCGACGAATTTATTTTCGTCGCAATTTAGTGACAAAAGTCAAATTCGTCGCTAAATGAATAGAGTTCGGGCAAATTAGCAACGAATTTATTTTTGTCGCAATTTAGCGACGAAAGATAAAAAATTTCGTCGCTAAATTTTGTTACATGAGGTGGCGACGAAAACATTTCCGTTGCTATTTTCGTCGCAATTTTCGTGGCAAAATTCCGTTGCTAAACCTTCGTCGCAAATTAGTGACGAATTTTGCCACGAATACTGTTCGTCACAAATTAGCGACGAATTTAGCCACGAATAAATTTCGTCGCAAATTAGCGACGAATTTTGCCACGAATGGATTTCGTCGCAATTTACGACGAATTTTGCCGCGAATGGATTTCGTCGCAAATTAGCGACGAAAGTTGAAATTTTTTTCCTCGCTAAATTTTGCGACGCCGAATTGGTGACGAAATATTTTTCGTCGCAAAATAAGTCGCAACTCCATTTAGCGACGAATTTTGTGAATATTTTCGTAGCAAATTTCATGGCTAAAACCTTGTTTTTTTGTAGTGTATGTAATTATGGGAAAACCAGGTGATCAATATGTTTCTTTTTAATCAACAGCGTTTGGACTCTTAAAAACTGTTTTAGAACAATATAATCGTCCTTCTAACATAAGATATTCCCTCGGCCGGCCCCCACCCCCATGAAAAGTTGGCTCAACAAGATCAAACGGTGATATGCAGCCTTTTTTTTCCCCATCATAGATGATTAACTATCTGATTAGTCTTCCGTCTAATTTTTCTTTTTTGGTATGTGAAATGGATGATCATGTGCGAAATCGAAACACTACGTTTGTTGCGTGTCATTTTCTAGTAACTTGTAATTTTAGATGTAGTGATTGAATGAGAAATTGAATCTTGCCATGGGGTGCTTGCTTCTTTAAAAGAGGTTCCCGCGTATGATTTCTTTAGTAGGATTGATGCCAAGAAAGGCAAATTATGATGAATGGCCATACTGAAAACAGTGGAGGGATTAAACCCATTTCCTATTTGTCTATAGACATAGAAAAGCACCAAAAGCTATGTGGAATTTGCTAAAAAATGTTTTAACAATTTGCACATCTTCAGGTTGTACTTTTCCGTGAACGATTTCCATATGTTGGTCTCAAATTTACTAGGCAAAGCGACAACCGCTTTCCATGTGACTTTTAGCCAAAAAAAAATAGCAATAATAGGAGCTTAATAAATAGTTAAATTCTCGAGCATATCATGCACACACATGGAAAGAAAAACCGGCGATGTCAGTTGGGAAAATGCAATGAAATAATTTGATTCATTATTAAAAGTATTATATCATAAATTAAAATTTTGAAATAAACGGTTGCGCATTGAATTTAAAAAAAGAAAAGAAAAAAACATCATCGCAAGATGGCTTTAGCAAAATAGACTAGGAAAGGTCACTTTTCTGCGGGCGGTGGAGCAAATAGGAATTAAAATCCTATAAAATCTATTTGAATGGGGAAGGATTCGTACTAGCATTTGACCAATGCAAAAGGCTTGCCACAACACCCTTCCACGCAATGTTGCATTATACGAGACAAGGAATCTTTTAATGAACACAACCCCGACTTTTGAATTTGTCAATTTCATTTTCTTCAGTGTGTAGATCTTAACATTTTTTAAGGATGAATACCACCAAAGTTTCAAGTTGGTGAATTTTGTATCATATTTATTATAAACTAATTTTGTATCAACAACAAGTTTGAAACTAGTAAAGCTCATGTTGTACATGCAAAGCGTAACCCACATCAACTCATACAATTGAATAAATCTCATTTATAATGCTTTGAACTTACCATTCAATCTTGCTTTTCTTTACTTTTCTATTATTTTTCTTTTTATTATCCAGAAATTTATTGCTATCACAACGCCGAACGAAAATGGGCAAGTGGAGATTACTGAGAACAAGGACAAGGTGCAAAATACCTAATTGAAGAAAGAAGAATTGATGTCTAAACAAGTGATTCGAAGCCCTGACGATCATCGAGTAAAGTTAATGCTTTCCATAAAAAAAAAATTAACGAAATAGACATCTAATATTTGTGGAGATGTTCAGTGATTATCTGTACAGAGCATGATGAAGGTATAATGCTTCTCATGCCTATTAAGAAATATATAGTTTAATCACAAAAATTGAAAGGGGGGAATCCATTGAACACTGTCTTTTCGTAAGGTTGAAACATGATGTTGCCACATTATATGGTCGCCCTTATCTGTGGTCGCCTCTCTTGAAGAATATTTAGGAGGGTTAAAAAAAATTATTGGAAAAATATATATCACGAATGCAATTTAGAAAGCATAAAGAGATTATTCCCCTTTCAAAAGTTTTCTCATTTATATTCCTTTTGGAAGTTGCGGACGTCAAATCAAAATAGCCACAACGAAAATTTTTTTGTTTCCCGTTGACCCCAAAAAAAAACACATGCATTTCATTCCCACAGTTTTTTCCCATGTTTGACATATGCATTCAACAGAGATTGATGGAAAGTTATTTTTAAAAAAAAAAGGGAAATACCACATGGAATTCACCCAAACTTTGACCTTAGCCACCATGAAGATGAACTCTTCTCTTTCATTTAATTTAATTGGACCTCCCACGTAATTATTCCTGCCTTCGATTTTTGGATTTGGATCTTCTTGTCTAACTGGTTGTCTTCTGCATTTTCTTGCATGTGAAAAAGAAAAATTATCTAAAGTCATAAATTTATTGCACTTTTCTCAATTTAGTAGTAAACCTTTTAATTTTTTAATTAACTCCTAAATTTATTGCACTTTTCTCAATTTAGTAGTAAACCTTTTAATTTTTTAATTAACTCCTAAATATTTTCATTTTTTTATTAAGTCCATCCATGCAATTTTGGCTAAAAATGGCCGACATAGACATTGGCACAGTTAGCCTTGACGTGATTAATTTTTAACATTTTTTGAATCATTTAGTTATTTATTTTTTATTTTCTTCTATTTTCCTTCTTTATTTTCTTTTTATTTTTTGTTCTTCCCTTTGTCCCTTCGTAGGGTATCGCCAGATCTAATCAATGGCCGATGGAGGTTGCCAGCCTTAGACTACGAGGGAACCCTTTGTCAAATTCAGCAAGAGCGGCCCTCACCTAAGGCCATCAACCTCCGCTAGCCATTCAGGGGGCCCAAGATGGCTAGCAGAGGGAAAAAAAATAAAGAAAGAAAATAGAAGAAAAGGAACAAATAAAAGTAACAAATAAATACATAAATAATTCAAAAAAATTATTAAAACTTGTACATATTAGCGTCGGTCATGCCACATAAAACGTCCAATTTTCACGTCAACAATTTCTAGCCAAAATTAATCGGATGGATTCAATTGGCAAAACATAAAAAAAATTTAGGATTCAATTGATAAAATTAAAAGGTTTATGACTGAATTGCAAAATTGACAAAAAGTGCAATAAGTTTAAGATTTTTGGATAGTTTTCCTATATGTGAAATCATATAGATAATATCTATGTTCTAGTAAAAGACACTATTGATATCACAAAAGTAAAACAAGTGTAAGCCAGCTCAAACAAAGCTCTTAATGATTCTCACTTATGGAATTTTTACTCCATTCTACCTTCGCATGAAGTGATCATGTACCACAGTGTCTTGCAACTAGGGGTGTGCCGCCGATAAATCAGGTAATCTACAAATATATCTGGATCAGTTTTTCTGCTTTATTTTCACATACATTTTCCTCAACAAAGAGCTATAAACCTATTACACTTGTGTCAATTCAATCTTAAACCTTTTAATTATGTCAATTCAGTACTTAACCTTTTGACAACTTGTCAATTCAGTCTTAAACCATTCTATTATGTCAATTTAGTACTAAACCTTTTATTGATTTGCCAAACTAGTCCTAATCCTTTTAACAAAAATCCAATTTAATACTTCCAATCAATTATTTAAATAATATATTTAGGACTAAATTAACAAAACTTCAAAACAAAATTAGGACTAAATTGACAAAATGTCAAAAGATTTAGGGCTAAATTGACACAATTGAAAGGTTTAGGGCTAAATTGATAGATCATCAAAAGGTCTAGGACTACATTGACACAATTGAAAAGTTTAAGAGTGAATTGGTACAAGTAGAATAGGTTTAAGACTTTTTCGGTAATTTTCTAAAGATATTTGTGAAAAGAAGCTATCAAAAAAAAACGACGATAAAAATTATCTTCAACCATCCCTACTAAATGTACCCTTTCCTACCTTATACTATATGTCATTGACGTAAATATGTGAAAGGCGCTCTTTCTTGGTAGAAATGTTAATGAGAAGATAAATATCCAAAAAAATTATATTTTTTTAATGATCCAGCAGGATATACATGGAAATCTAGATACCTAGAGGTCCACGAAACACCCTCTAAGTTCTATGAAACGGTCAAATTTAGATCTTTCGCCTTCGCATGTGACTCCAATTCAAAATGTTTTGCACGCGGTCGGTATATTCAAACGGATGATCTCCAATTCCACACACAGAGAGAGAGAGAGAGAGAGAGAGAGAGAGAGAGAGACGCAACCCACCAACACAAGCAGACGCAAGCCTACGACTCGAAAAAAGATATCTACACTGGCTTGCAACATATAAAAATGTTTTTGGGTCTACCCCCCATGTAAAAATGTTGAATAGATGTTAAACAAGAGGTCAAATTTGGTATATATAAGTGTTAAGCAAGACTGCCACTTTTCTTCTCGTATAGGCTAGCCTGCTACGAAATTAGGACAAGGAGAATCGGATAATTTTTTGTGCGCTTAACAGTAAATGGGGCGAATCAACCACCCATGCAAAATCGCATCCACGCATGTCAAAGATTGATTCTTCCATCCCCTTCTTTCTAAGGAGATTCCATTACCAAAATATAATTCAAACATTTCAACTGACCAATCACCTTCTCTTCTCCACAAACCGGAGCTCATTTTTGCCATGTAATAGGACAAATATGTATAAATAAGCCTATCTCATGGCCGACATGTGATCAATGGACATAAACCATTGTCCAAAAACCATGTGCCGGTCAATATCTTTTTCAAAGAGGTTGTATTGAGGGAAAGGTCTAAAATGATGAGAAAATATGGACAAATTCTTGTTTGTTTTGCTGCTTCCAATAATACCCACAAAATATAATTAGGGTTAAAACAAGTCAAACGATGAATAGTCGAAGGGAAGTGCGTAGTTGTCAGCTTTCTTTGTACGGCGGTCCCGCACTAGTAACTATGCGACAATTCAAAAAGAAGGGCTGGTCAGAGAGAGAATATAGAGGAGAATATCAGCGCTCTTTGTGCTTGCCATTGCATTTTCAGTAGACCTACCTTGGCCTATATAAAGGGTCACCGATGGTGCATGAGAAAATATGGGCAATACAATTACATCCCAAGGGACTGATCACCCGGCAAATGCGTGTGATTTGGTGTGCCAAAAGCCTTTCATGAAGAGGTAGAGCATGGAGTTCAGCCAAGGATGACTTGCCGGCAAACTATGCGAGGCCCAATCGGATAATCTCCGTTTCGCTTACATTAGCTCCGGCAAGTGGTCTTTGGCTATATTTCGTCCTCTTCTTCTCATGTGAGGCTCAGAGACACAGTTTGTTGGTGTTCTCCGAGGATGAAAGCAAAGCATACCATGGATTTCTCCCAAAAAGGCAGGTCATTTTTTAGCCACAGCAAAGTAGGCTTCGGCTGCAAGTGCTACAGCATGCACGAACTTTTTCTTCTGCACCAATATAAGATCATATGATCTCGGACTAGATCGTTTTGCTTTGCATACATTTCGCACGCCTTCTTTCATAAGTTTTGAGCTGTCAAGATTTGCTATTGACCAAGGGCTCAGGTTTTGGCTGGTAGAGAGAGAGAGAGAGAGAGAGAGATGAATATAGAAGGATACATATGAATAATATGATCGATGTAGTTTATATCATTTTTTACCATGCGATTGCTTGTTCTTGCAGGATCCATGTTCGCTATGTTGGGAATGGATGTTATGTAGAATGGATAAACATAGACGCCTGTGTTGGGATGAACATGCAGCTTGTGCGATGAATGATAGTTTTCCCTTAGAAAGTTGTTCCACCTTTTGCTTTTTTCTGGAGATGGGACTCGTGTACCTACCGAAATAGCTCGTGCGCAACTGGATGCAGCATCATAAAGTAAAGTCAATTTGTTATAAAGAACGATTGAAAATATTATAGCAACATGGAATAACGGAGGCGCTTATATGTTGAAATGTAGTTTAAATATTCAGGATACTTTTCGTAGTCTAAATTTCTAGTCACGATATAGAATAAGATATGAAATCCATGGATTTTGCTATATCATATCCATTGTTCCGTTAATTGTAGTAATAAAGCCAGGATATTTTCATATCATGTCGTGTCTATTATTTCATATGAATGACACACGAATGTACATGCAAATGGAGATGGTAGAATCTCACACAATTCGCTGCTAAAGAAAACATAAATGCACAACTGAAGATAACCTCCACCAATTAATCCACGATCATTATATGATCTAAATATTAAAAGTAAAGGAGCTCATCGAAACATTTCATAGCCCTATGACAAGAAATGTAATCGGGCTATATCAACAGCGACGAGGTAGATTAGACAGCAAATGCCACGTCTAGAAAGAGAGAGAAAACATGACTATTCATCTTCGTGATCTTGAAAGACATAGTGCTTCGGCTCTTTCGTAACTTTTGTATATCTTCAACATGAGCCATAGAGCCATGAAAGAAATGAGCTTAGACTCTATTGATTCTTTCATGGGAAAAGTGTCGGAAAAAAAAAAAGTCATAAACCTATTGTATTTGTGTCAATTTAGTCATAAACCTTTTATCGGTGTCAATTCAGTTCTAAATCTTTTGGATTTGTGTTAATTCAGTCCTAAGCCTTCTATGGTGCCAATTTAGTCTTAAACCTTTTGTATTTATGCCAATTTAGTCTTAAATTTTTGCATTTGTGGGATGTGTCAAAAAATTCTTGAAGCTATTGCATTTGTGCCAATTCAGTCTTAAACCTATTATTGGTATCAATTTAGTCCTACACCTTTCGCATATGTCAATTCAATCATAAACCTTTGCATTTATGTTAATTGAGTCAATCCGATCAATTTTGATCAAAAATTCACTGACATAAACATTGGTTGTCTTACGGGGTATGATTGGTACTGACGTCTTGTCAAACTTGTTTGTGACTCAACAGACTAGTTGGTAAACGTTAAAAAAAAGATTAATATCACGAAAAGTCTCAAACGATATCCACTCTGACACAATACCCCAAACTTGTTTTTGTATCACTACAAATCTTAAACTTGCCTATTATGATACAAATACCCCAAAATTTCTTTTTGTCATAAAAAATTTGAACTTATACCAATGTGATAAATATACCCTGAATGGAATTGTAATATAGGGAATTGTAGGAAATATACAAGTTCGAGATTTTTTGTGACACAAAAAAAATGTTGGGGGTATAGGGTGAAAATGTCACAAATATACAAGTTTATGGTTTTTTGTGACACAAAAAATATGTTGGGGGTATTTATGTCATACTGAGCAATTTGAGGATTTTTGGTGACACAAAAAAAAGTTGAGGGTACTTGTATCACAGTGAGCATAATTTGAAATTTTTGGTTATATTGCCCTCAAAAAAAAATGAACATTGATTTGTAACTCATGGGAGAGTTTTATAACCCAAAACTATAAGGCAATTTAATCTAATAAAAAAATTTTACATTACTCTAAATAAATTGATATTTCATATAAAAGTTATTAAATTCGATCGTGGTAGTAAGTTCTGCGAATAAAAGTGGTAATTACAAAAATTGATAATTTGCAAGCTATCATGATAAGTTTGTAGTTTCATAAAGCATTCACAGTTTACTAACAAGTTACCTGAACAAAAAAAAAAAGTCACATGTCATCCGCTCGTCAACAGTTTTTTGACACTTGCCAACTACTTATTAAAAAATTTACCGGCCCTTAAAAAATTCGTCTTAAGCATATGGAACAATAGAAATTCAGAGGGACAACTCTTTCATTTAAGCATAACTTTGTAATTCTAAACAAGGTTATTTCACTGTATGAGGAAGTTAATCAGAGGATCTACATGACTCCATAGACCTGAAAAGGTTGCTATTTCCGGTGGATAAGCATTTTGGATTAGAGAGGTGTAACTGTATATGGTGAGAGCGAATCTTATCCCATCCTAAGAACCAAACAAAAATTTAATAGGGATATATAAAAAGAAAATAACCTCTTAGTTTGTCTAATTGAACCATCAACTTGATTGACTCCTTTGGGCTTCGTGGTCACGAAATGATTATTATTAGCATATCCTATGATCATATAACTATGTCGGGAAAAGCAAACACAACAAATGACACACCTCGTTTTTTACCTTGTCTAATTGAAATTAAGGCGCGCACGTTTTCCATTACAATAAAAACAAAGAACCTACTAGATCAAAAGGCCCGAACGATTGATTATGAAAGTTTAAAACATGTGTGCGATTAGAGCATGGTAGCACATTGGTGATTTCATTTTTCTTCCCTTAATTTACATCTTCCTTAGGCGTTGTGCTTTAGTTATATGTGATGGGTGTCATAATATGCTAGTTAATGCTTTCAAAGCAAACGTAGTCTCGCTGGTCAAGGAACATAAAGTCTCGAGAGAGTATTACTAGAATGAATTTTATATGATACACAACCGTGTAATTCATTTATGAAAAATTGAGATTAACAGTTTTCTTCTTCTTCTTTTTTCTCATAGACATATGTAACCCTCTTGTCTATATAATCTACATAGGCTACAAATGAGATTTAAAATTATCGTTTCTAGTTTTCATGAAAATGCATCAGATCCAATTGACACTAACATGCTATATAGCATCGACACGACACGACTCGCTGACACGTGATTTCTCAAAAATAAATAATTTTGATATGCTGGGACACATTATATATTAAATACGTATTTTATATACACATGATAAATAATTATTTTTTATGATTTCACAAATAAATAAATAGCCCTAAAGATTTTACGCTAAATCAATGATTTATCATTTGACATAATAATGCGAACCCAATTCACGTCGACACGACATGACTCGATGAGGCTTGAATGGTCGGGTCGAAAATCGAGCCAAGTCAACTTTTAACTGAGCATCAAAACCGTCTCTCAATGACTGCAAACCCTTGGCACGATTATAGAGAGAGTACAAGGGAGCCTCCATCTCAAGGTCTCTCGCTGCAAACCTTCACTCTCCTCCTTCTCTTCTTCTACCTCCTTCGTGGTCCCGCCATGGCAGCCAAGGAAACCCTAATTCTCAGTTGCCGTGGATCCACAATCCACCCAATTCCAGCAAGCGCAGTTCACGATGGTCCTTGGCCTCGATCACTCCCACTTCGAAACCCTAATCTCTCATGGCGAGGCCACGAGCCAAGGAGAAGGCAGGAGGCGAGTGGCGAGGCAGAGCCGAGAGCAAAGAGATAGAGAGGACAGGACGATGAAATTAGCTTAGCAATTTGGGGGTTTCAGATTTTGGTTTTTCGCTTACCTAAATTTCCCAAATTACCCGCGTGTCCCTTTCATGGTCTACGTGTCGGAAGCTCAGACACTCCTTGACCGCATATTCGACCGGGTCCGAGCGTGTCGAGGGTGTCAGACACCAACACGTGTCCGACACGTGTCCGAATATTTTTTAAATAAATACTAGGTTGAGTGGTTAGGAAGAATAACAAGGGAAAAGAACAGAAATAAAGATTTATAGGATAACTCGACGCGTGAGTGTGTATAAAGGCATCAGATGCTTGGTCTCTCGCGTATAAAAGCACACATATCTTTGCCTACTTGCTTTTATTTTTGTAGATACGGATGCCCACAAAATCAATCATCATATTCAGCTCTATTCTTACCTTTGATATTTGGTTTAATAGAATGACCACTGCTTTAATTTTAACTTACAATGGGAATCTCAAGAATCAACATAAAGAGCAATCAAGAATAAAATCTAGGTCAAGGAATGGTCCAAAATGTTGACGGAAGTGATGTACCATCTGAGACAAAGAAGGTGAGGAATACATTCAGAACCCATCATTCTTTGTTTTTCTCTTTTTCTGTATCCTTTTGCCTTTCTTCCAAATCTTTGTCGGCATCGATTCCATACTTTGTTGGTGAAACGTGGCTTGCCCATTGGAAGAGCATTCTTCCCTTCGTGCATGGCCAGTTGACTATTGAAAATCGGTCACCATCTCAGGAATCCCCAGCCATTGGTGGATTGATATGTTGTCCATGGTCAAATGCACATGTATTGCCGGAAATAGCTACTTGAGCTAGCTTTATCTGTTACTCGAACAAAAAGCCATACATAATTCATTCATGATGTCTCTTATATGATGTGGTGTTGTAGTTCATATTCTCCATCGACAGGAAAGCACGCAGTCCTGCTCGTATTTTACTGGTAGTTTGGGTTTGGGCCATAAATAGTCAATATTATGTAATCTAATCCTCTTATAATTGAGAGTGGTAATAGAGATATGTGAAGTGCTAATTGTAATTAAAATCATATGCTGGATGTAGCCCTTAGTTTAATATTGAACTAGGACAAAATATTGTGTTTTGATTTTTCTTTCTCGCTTTTACTCCTTACTTCACTATGGTTTACATGCCTAATCCTAACATTATATGGCTCGATTTGGGGACAAAATTGAAGTATTTGACCACTACATTGTTGATTTAGTGTCATTCCAGTAAAATGTGCAACGTCCATGTACAATTTGCCATTATTCGGACAGTGCCCTATGGTATGCAATTGTACTACTACATTGAGGTATGGTGTGTTACATTAACTTACAAGATTGAAGAGTACGTATCCGTTCCATTCAAGTATCAATCTTTCATTATAGATTGGGTGTAACTAACCTGACGTTTGAGGTGCAAGTATGACAGATCTTTTTCGGCTTATGCAAAAGGAGAAACAAAAACTTTGTTTGTTTCATAAAAAATAATAATTTGAAAACATTTCCCTAAATATGATTACCTTTTTCACTTGAATTTTTAGTTATTAAAAGCTGTGTATTTGTTAGCGTTCAAATCCTACTTGTATCGAGATTTCTTTACACTGCCTTTGCACCAAATAAAAGGCGAAATGAATAAAGGAAGAAAACAATTTTTAAAGCGGAGAAGATGCCGGCGAAGTAATGGAACGGTGGACCAGTTTAAACCTACCGCACCAAGAACATGCCACGTTTGGAGGGTCAAAATCTTATCCTATATCCATCAATGGGTCAATGTCTTGAAATTCCAATCTCCAAGAATATGTCCCCTTTGACATTCACCATGTCTCCGCTCCCTGCCGACCAATGGAGACCACCCCTTCCCTCCATACACTTTTGGAAATATAAAATAAAAGGACAATTAGTTTCATAATTAACGTGATATTCCAAGGTAGCTTACTACAATTGTAGTGTAAATGTCAATTGAAGTCTCTTCTTGTGTGCAAAGTCAGAGTTCATTGAAACAATGATGCTATCTCCTTTTTACGCCCTCTATAATACGGATGAGCACGGTTTCAGGATAGAACCAAACTGGTGATTTCCAATTTGGCTCCAACTTTGGGAGACAGGGCCTGGTTTTCGGTTCCCTTTCTTTGGGAACCTGCAGCTTTGCTTCGGTTTCTAGTTCCCAGAGTGAAGCAATCTAGAACGGGGAACTGCAAAAAGAAACCCTAAAAGAAGCCATTTTTGGAGCAATTTTCATGGATGATTGAGGACTGAAATTTTATGGTTTAGATTTTATGTCACATGTTTTGAACTTTTTACTTTTATTTCATTTTATATGTTCACATTTTATGGATTGTCAACTACAATTAGATTGCAATTATTGTCTTTGTTCACCATTTTTTCACACTTGAACACAAGACACTATAAGCTAGCGAGTTTGTATTTTCATAAGACTTATATCAACTGGACTTGTTTCATTGATCTTGCATTATGGTCTTTGTTGAGGTCACTATTTATGAGGGTTGACATTTTCTAAATAATTCAGCGATCGTTAAGATTTCATGATTTCACAATATACTTTATGGACTCATAGCGGTTGTTGTGTTCACTCTAATTTTGCTTATCTAAAAAATGGGGAAAAAAAATGGTAGGTTCCCAGAAACCTTGGAAATGAACTCTAGAAACTTGTGACAAGTTAGGTTTAAGTTCCAGGGTATGATAGATAGGTTCTAGGTTCTAAAAATGAGAAACTTATTTCACGGGTAAGTTCCAAGTAGTACCTATAAAGAACCTAGAGTAGCTCACCCTGCTCTCCAAGGAAAAATTACCAAAAGGTCCAAAATCTATTGCAATTGTATCAATTTCGTCTTTTTTTTTTTTTTGCCAATTCAATCCATTTGGGAAGGCCAACGTGAACATGGATATTTTTAATTTCGAATCTTTTATTATTTTTTTTCTATCTTCACGAGGTTGCCATCCAAGGCAAGGGCCCGCAGGCCTTACCTCCCTCGTTGATGATCGTGGCTCTCACCAGCTACAAGCAATGACCATTACCTTGTGCAGAGAGGCCAGCGAGGGCTCGTATGCCCTCACCCAACAATCAATGGCCGGCGGCCCTCCTACCGGACCTAAACAAAAACAAAGACAGTGTATTCAATAAAAATAAGATATGGAAAACTTAAATAAAATTTTCTATTCCTAACTATTCAGAATCTTTTTCTTTACCAAATACTTCAATATCACAATTAAGAAGTTAGAATTGGTCAAATGATATGAATATATCAAGTTAGTAGTTATATTTAAAATGAAATAACACTAATTCCATTTTTATTAATATTGAATTCCTAGGTATAAGTAAGATTTATGAAAATGCAGAAAAAAATCAATTATTATTAAGTAGTATGATAATTGTATCCACAGAGCCAATAATTACACCAAAATAGAGTAGTTATTACAGTACTTTATTTTAATAAATAAAGGATGGTGCACACCAAGCCCATGTTCGTGCCGAACGGTCAAACGAACTAAATTAGCATAATGCAAAAGGTTTAAAACTCAATTAGCAAAAAAAAAATTTAGGATTAAATTTACACAATTGTAATAGACTTATGACTTTTTTTTAAATAATTTTTCCCTCTCTCTAATGGGCTTGTGTTTTGGGATTCTATTCTCAGAACAACCATGGAACGCCTCCATTCATAATGAAGTTCTGTTATGGGGACCCCTCTCTCTCCTCTCTCTCTCTCTCTCTGTCTCTCTCTCTCTCTCCCCCCAGTTTGGATAAGAGAGAATGTGCATATACATCAAACCATCACTTCAGCTTTCAAGTATATGCCTCCGCATCGTGAATGCATAAGAACATGGAGAAAACTTGAACGAGAGAGGGCAAACAGCGGCGCGACAGCATGGGGGGTTGCCCATATGCATGCATGAAGAAGGGAGTGAGTTTGAGCCCAAGAATGACTTGCCGGCATCACGCTGTGCAAGCAAAAGATATTCAGCTCTTAGTAAGAGCTTGAACTCTGTGGCCTTCCCGGCAATTATTTCTTGGCTCTAATTCTCTCTCTTTCTTGTCTTTTTCTCCGTGAAGTAATTTTTTTTAGAGCTGCCCATGGGAAGAGAAGGTTGATTTTGGTTGCCATTAGTCCATTCCTTTCAGTTATGTTCCTGGTCTCCTATATCTTCATCTTCTTTCTTTTTCATTGCTTTGGTCTAATTCTTTCTCTTTCTAATTATGACAATATCCGGAAGAATATGTAAGTTGAATTAGAGCAATGCTGGTAAATGCGTTTAGACATTCTGCTTCATCTGTTTCAGGAAAATGATATGACGTTGTTGATTAGAAATCAAGCACGCATCTTCGTGTGAGGCTCACGAGAACCATTTGGATTGAATAACCATTTGCATCATGTGCTCATACGAGTTACTTCTGTCTACGTCACATGATGTTATTATACATAATCTTTGGTATATTTAATGTACGACATGATCAGGAGGAGTTGCACCATTCTTTGAATTCATTGTTTCTATACTTTGTTGACTGAGGTTCTCGAGAGTCTCATGCTTCCAATACATCAAATTGATCCGCTTTATGTGAGTCAAGTCTCCAAAGAATCACCAAAGTAACTCTATTTGGGGTGAGTCTTTGGTCTTAACTTAAGAATAACTCAACTACACTTCTCTCAATTCACATATGGAACTTAGGATGTCACGAATTCCCCACTTAAAGTAGGTGACATCCCCGTTAGTGTTGGCCCATATTCATGAGCAATACTACCTCTACTCTATGTATGTTCACTCCATCTTAGCCGCTTTCGCCCTCTTGGAAGTCTGCTAGGAGCTGCACTTTGTTCGAGCTCTCTTGTCTTGGTCATTACTCCACGATTTTCTGATAACCCTATTCCATATGGGCAAGTCCACCAATAGGAGTATCATGAGCTACTATTTAATATGATGATCATTTAAGAGTGGCTGTTGATTTATAAATCGCCAAGAAGGTCTCTCCCAACTAAAGTGGGGACTTGGGATCTCTCTTCAAAAAAATATAATGAATTTGAAAACACAAGCCAAAAGAGCCTCAAACAATGGGCATGAAGAGGTTTGAAAGATTTGAAACTAGGAACATCATGTTCTAATACTGTAAGATTTATAAAACCACTGTCAACTATTACAAAAGCGTAAGCTATCAGATAATACGTGATTTAATATTTAATATTTAATATCTTAATAGTTTCCTCTAAAATGCTTGCCCGGATATGTTTTTCTTTATTTGACGGAGTTCAACGTCACAAAAGTAAATTAAAAACTTAATGAGGACCTCTATGAAAACTGAATCAGTAGAATTAATTTTCCTTCTAATTATGTTTAAAAGTTGTTTTCTCAAATTGCAACTGTTGGGCACCAAATCTTGCTACAACCAGTCCCTATTTACTGCATCATTTACAATGACTAAGTTATGCCCTCTTAACGAACAGAAAAGGCACACAAACTTTTGCATGGTTTTCTCTTCGCTAAGCATAAATCGGCTCATAATTTCTACAATTAATGAAATAATTATTACTTGATTTACTTCAAAGCTTCATTGCTTACAGAATAAGTTTCTGGCTTGTCTACGTTTATATTTAGGTGGTATTCCTTCAACAACAAGCTCAAAATTTGGGTTGGACAAATAACATGGTATCGAAGCTAATTCTACTCTCAAATTTTATTTCGCGGAGGCGCCTCTCCTTCGTCAAGTTTCACGTGTTGTTTCTAATCCATCTTGCATGTGAGAGGGAGATAGCTTGTCTATATACTTTTGTATTCATATAGTTTTCCATCACCTCTAAGTGCAAGCTTTTGAGTTGATTGTTCTAATAGTCTTGAGTACAAAGCAGAACAAGCCATTTCCATTAACATTGGAAAAGGGCTTTTGTTACGACAAGTAGATCATGCATACTTTCAACAATTTTATCATATCAGCATTGTCATAGGTAGGACATCAATCTCTCAATATGATATTACTTCATAATGTAGTCAGATAATAATAGAATTTGAGTTTTTCAGGGAAGCGCGGAGTTTCAAATCTTTAATTTCATTCAGTCCAACCCCTTCGATTAAACCATTTAGCACTTGTTGTATCAACAAGTGGTTAAGTGTTTCATTTTTTTTATAGTAAGTGCTCATTAATTATTGTCTTTAATGGAAGGTTTTTGCCATCAAGATCAAGGTATTGAAGCTTGGAATTGGAATTTCCCCTGGAAAAAAACATTGTCTGCTTTTTCATTCTCAGAGTCGCATGTACAGAGCAAGACAAGTTATTTTCATAGAAACTAGATAAGTGTTTTTCGCTAAAAAGAATAGATCGATATTTCGTGCCACCTTTGTGCACCGATTGAGCTTATCGTATCAGCATCTTCACATGCCGGAAATTAATGTCTAAAGCAGGATATTACTTCCTATCCCAAAGAACAACAACAGCAATAAGAATAGAATTTGAGTTTCAGGAGAACATGGAGTCTCATTTTCTTTTTCTTTTGTCAACAACTTGGATTACTCATTCAACCGTTTAGCAAATATTATATCAACAAGTGATCAATGGTTTTATTTCTTTGATTGTAAATGTTCATTTACGTCGGATTAAACTATGGCGTTTTGCATGGAAGGTTCGTCCCATCAAGATCAAGAGGTGTTGGAGATTGGACTTGGAATTTTTCATTAAACAAAAAGACGGCCAGTGATTATATTATGTATGGGTGTGTTCATTAATAGAACGTGTGCGTGCTTCGGTTGGGGGTATAATGGGCTCTTTCAAAAGTCGAATCGAGCCTCAATGATGTCTAATCCATCAAGGCAATCCAATCAAAGAAATGGGCCTATCAAAACTTGCAGCTCCCCAGCTAGTCTAATAAACCTACATAGTTACTTTGAATATTGCTGAAACTCAAATCTTCAAGATGCACCCCGATGCCTTGCCTTTCATATCTTATTGCGTTGGTGATCTGGCATGGTGGAGGCGAACGAGGAAGTGAAGAAGACTTGGTATCTCATCCGAGGATGTCAGTGCAAATGCTATACACGTCAAAGCCGGCTGGGGATTATAATAGTCGTCTTTAATTAGCTAGCAAAATTTGATTAATTACTAATAATTAGGGTTTCATCTGGGCCTTCAATCTTTCGCAAACCAGAGACAGCACATGGCTTCGTATGAGGGCGTGGAACCAACTCACTTTCTGCTTCGATCCTATTATCATGGCCCATGATATCATTTTTCTTTTGTTTTTCCTTCAAATTATCCCATCCCATCAGGCCACTCGATACGACGACGATGATGAAGTAAACCATGCAGATACTATAGACGGGTTCCTGCCTCCTCGTCCATAAATTTTTGACCACGCGAAATCTCTAAGTATACATAACCTGCCAAAAAAAAATCGTCATTAAGGGACAAAAGTGTCTTGCTGATGCATGTAAGTGGGCTTACGGAATTCTCATAACAAAAAAAAAATGCATGGCCTCAAGGGGGTATTTATCTGGAAAAATGGTAGCAAAAATCGATTCTATATCATCAATTATTGAGGGGACTAAATAGAGAATAAGGTGAATAAGTTAACGGGCGGCCCACGCACATGGATCATGGATGTCTGTTCATGGTACCAGCTCACTTCGTTCGTCCACGAGGGAACATGGGACCATGCAGGTGGGACCCCCCCTCCACACGATGCCCTAATCTAGACATCAAAGCATTCATGGCCGGACAGAGTCTCTGTTTTGTCTCACTTGGCACAACCCCTTTGGCTTTGACGAGATCAAGGAAAGCCCGAAGGGCAAAGCTAAAAAATGATGATAATAAATAATATAATAATAATAATAATAATAAATAAAAGAAGAGGAAGAGCAATGCACGAGAGTATGCGAACAAGGAACGTGGAAAAAAAAAAGCGAGGCCATGTCCGTATTGTTTGGTGAATTGCCAAGAATTAGGTGATTTTTGGGATCCGTTGTCAAGAAAAGTCATCTTCCAAATGCATATAAGACTTTCCAGCGCAGTCATGTGGTGGATTTGATTGCCGGACGTACGGTAGAAATGGGTTATTAAATGTCTACCTAAGTTAAAAAGCACCAAATTAATCGAACTAATCAAGGAAGTAACCCTAATTTTGGGTATGCTTACACCGTTTTGTCTTTCCATTGAAACTGTAGGCTAAACTAGCTATAAACCCAAGCACAAGACAGTCAACTGCAAGATATGAAGGATCTTCTGCATTAAAAGGATATATCATTTCTTTTTTTTTACCCCCATGTATATTATTAGGCATTGATGTAGATTAACCTTATACATTTTCAGTATTTCGTTTCAATTAAATGGATATGTAATTTGAGTTATGACAGTGGACGATCAGTGATAACTCTCGGTCTCAAGGTTGCGAGGTTAGTACGAGCATTAGGAGATTTCCAGCTCAGAAACTCAAGGTCACATGTTCAATTCTCCTAATTGTATGCAAGCTCCTCATGATCACGACCACTTGCATAGATCGAATGCCTGAACTTAACTAGTTCATGAGCTTCTACGGCTTAATCGGTCAAGGGCCTGCTTTTAGTATCCCTGGATTATACCATAGAGTATGACATTTTCAAGTTTTCTGATTCACAAGATCCACAATGTGGCGAGTGAAGAGCATACTAAGTTAGGATATTCCATGAACTATGAATAGCCAGATTCTTATGCCCATGTCAACAGGATATAAAAAGAAAGCATTCTCTATCTAACTCTTCTTTAAAATTTGATTGAATTACAATCATATGGCTTTCCCAGTTATCATAGTTATTCTATCATCTCCTGTACAGGAACCAATCGACTATAATCTCCTGTAGCACGTCTACATAGTATATGAATTGAAAATGGAATTTGACATTCTGTCGGAAATTCCAAAGTTTAGCGAAGACGAGTTTGACTTAGAGCGTTCAAGGACATCTTTCTTTCTTTTTTTTTTCCAGTCATCCTTTTTTGTTTTTTCGCTAAAACTAAAAAAAAATTATTCATAAAATTGACATGGATGCCAATACTTGTGCACTTCTAAAATTCGGCATATTTAGCTTTTAAATAAAGTCCTAAACATATTACATTAATACCAATTTAGTTCTAATATTTAATTAAATTAATTTAGCCTAATTATTTTCAAGTTTTGATAATTGAATCCATCTAACCAATTTAAGCCAAAAATTACTAACGTAGACACTGGCCGTCTACGTAGCATGGCTAGCGCTGACGTCTTTCTTTTTCCTTGTTTTTAATACTTGACTAGATCTGGGTGAGACGTAGGAGGCCACAGGCAAGGCTGCCTTGCCAGCAGCTGCCTGTACCTCGTCCTAACCATCACTAGGCGGCCGTGGGTGAGGGCACCTCGCTGATAGTAGGCAACGGCAATCATGGCCTCGCCCACGGTCGGTGAGGGTTTCACGGCCCCCACCTAGAAGCCGCGAGCTCTGATGATCTTCGCCGACTATAGTGGAAAAAATAAAAATAAAAAAAGAATAAAAAGAAGAGAAGAAAATTACTAAAAAATTAAAATCACAGGACAAAAAATCCATGTCAGCACTAGTTGTACTCTTTAAGACTGCCCGGTATTCACATCAACAAAATGTTTGAAATATTATGAATTTTTTTTAAAATCCAATTTTTAGAGATCACCATCTCCAAAAGAGTAAAAACGTTAAACAGAAAATGCTTAATCATCATTGTGTAGTATAGACATGCATTTATGTTATTCGTGCATGAACAACTGAGAATGTGTTACGCATGGACGAGGAATGAATTTTATGCTTTGTATATAAAAATGGATTGAGATCCTCTAAGATAGAAAATAAGTTTTACTATCTTAGGCTAAAATGCCCTTATATATTAGGGGAATTTACATCTAGTACCAAACACACTCCCGCCGCCACAAATGCACCGGCGCAGCAGCCAGAGTCGCCACCTCCCCTCCCCTTGTCATCCGCCTCCACCCAAGTTTAGTCTCTTCTAAGGTAAGTCAAGTTGCCCTTAATTTGGAAAACCCCCCCCCCCAAAAAAAAAGTTACCCTTAAGATTCGAATAGATTAGCGGTAAGCAAATTGGATGGCTTAGGTTGGACATTTTCTAAAGGTAGTGAAATTATCCTTTTCCTCTTTTTGCTTTTCCTTTTCTTTCCTCCTCTCGCATTCTATTTCTGCCTCATTTCCTTCTACAATAGTAAAACTCCCCACATTAAGGTGATCATTTCAATGCGAGAACTTTGAACCGAACCTCTAAATCATGGTTTCGATAAATCGGAAAGGAAATCGATTCGGCGAGGTCTAAAACCACTGGAATTGAACTGGCCAATTCTAGGTCATTCTCATTCTACTTAGAACAGATTTGTTTGGTATGTTGCTAATTTATCGTAGATTGTCTTCACTTTGCCGCTTAGTGGTAGGAAAGTATCTTCAATCCTCAAAGGATGGTTCTCCTAAGTGATCGATATCGAATTGGCCTAGGCCGATTGGAAGAATTGTCAGTTCAAAGTTTAGATTGGCACCCTACCTTGGACGATCGATTTTTCAACCGAATCAATTTCATTTTGGAATTAGCCTAAAATTAGACAGACTAGGTTTGTTTCAACCGGTTTTCTCAATCGATCCAACCCAATGGTTACCCCTATACCCACATTGCACTATGTACGACTTCCAATTAACCACCCCTCCATACATGCCTAGCCGAAACCAACCCCCCACCCCAACCCTGCCCACACCCCCGGGCCCCAATCAAGGGTTGGTCTAGGCTTTGCACATCGCGTTCGGCGACATCGAGCCCACATCCAACCTTGGGCAGCAATGTGATCCCACTGAATCACAAAGGAATAGAGGCCATTCCCAAATACAGGACTAAGTAGGGCTAGAGATGGGATAAACTAAAATTTATCTCTTCAATGAGGCCGCGGTTCGACCCTAAAAAAAAAAAAAAAAGAGTTAGCGGGGAACACGTGAGCACAAAGGTGAAGGCTTTGGTGTTTGCTTTTCAGGTCTCCAAATCACTATAAACAAGCTCCTGACATGATCGATTGCAAAACTAACACCAGAGGAGCTAAAATCAGAAGAGATGTGACACGAATTTTGCAGAAAGAACCTACAACTACCAAATTTTTGTACTGCGATCACTTTAGTTTTAAATTTTTTTTCCTGACTCGCTTAAGTGCTAACTTTTGAAAAACAATCACTTAAGCATCAATTTCCGATATTCTTGGCCGAAATCCTTACCTGCATTTTTTTTTTATTAATAACTTAACCTATGTGACTCATCAGAGGATCCAGTCAACAATTAAAAAAATATAAAATTTAAAAGTATACATTAAAATAAAACAATAAAGCTAAACAAAGTTATAATAATTTAAAAAAAGGGGCTTGCGTCGTTTTTGGAGTTGAGGGATGGTCAGGGCTCGGCCCTAAGGTCCCTTTTTCATAACAATTTATTTTATTTTTAAGCTTACTTTTAATTTTTAACTTAATATTTAAAAAAATCACGTTTATTTTTAGTTTAGAAGTGCATGTGTCGGGATCAAATAAGTCACAGTCATCATTCGAAGGAACTCGCTCGAAGTAGTTACATCATAAAGGGCTTTATTCTACTATTGGATTTGGTTGACGAGGTATATGAATCATCTTCTACTGTTGGATGATCTAATCTCCATGTGGGATTAATATACACGAGGGATCGGCCATCCTCCACTATTAATCAAGTAAATCTCCACCCTCGAATTGACTGACGAGGATTGCTTTGTCTACGTTTAGATCGTGTAGTAGATCACAATTGTAATAAGAGGCCCTCTATATAAATAGAAAAGCATCTCGCTCATTGTATTAATCCACTTCAATTAAAGCAATATAAATACATCTAAACTTCTCTCTCGATAACTTTCTTTCTTTGATTCAGGTGGATTCAGCAGGTATCCTCAAGAAGGCTTAACTTAGCGTTCCAACGACCCAAGGGAGCCTAATTCCTCCAAACAGATCGACCCTCAAGAGTCGGCCCATGACAAATGGATAAGAGCGCGTAGAAAAGATTAAGATATCGAGGAGCACACACTAATCCGAGACGAATGTCGACCTCAAGAGCTAATCGTGTTGCCATAGATGTGAATTCACACGAGAAGGATCCCGCAAAGGTGACTCATGAGGAGAATCCAAGTCCAAAGAGGGATGTTTTGTAGAACGCTCCATGTCCGCCATCGTCTGAAAAACTCACTGAATTAAGACTGCCTGACACGAGTCGTTGACGGACTCGATGATGTGAAGAGAGACAAATCTGAGGTCGAAAAGATGCCCGCCAGATTCACCGTCGCCATCGAACGAAACCGTGCACTCTGTTCATACTGAAGGAAAAAGCCCCTTGAAGCCTCTATGGATGGCCTTGAGTTTGGAAGTCCCAAGAAAGGGATAGCTCCCACCAAGCAAGACGACGCTTTGAAGGTGAGGTCCAAACTAAGACCCGTGCTAGTCTTGTGCAAGTCTGAGCAATCCGTGAACGGAATCATGCCATTAAAAAAATGGCACCAAAAATAGGGTGTCCCGAAACCCAAGCCATTCAAGGGCGACTGATCGCCAAGAAGTGGACACTTCCTATTGGAGCATGGATCACATACTTCGACGTTGTTGGAATACAAGAGGAGTCGGCCAAGTACGAAGCACTTTTATGTCCTAACTGATAATGCCGACTTTGGGGGCATAGTGTTTGTGATCTGGCCGAGTGATGTGGCCGATCCCATCAACATGTGAGGATTAATTGTCGTCAAGGAGCGAACTAGGACGAGGCGGCCTGGCGAAGAAGGTAGCGTCGTCGACGCGGCCGCCGGCGGTGGGGCGAGCGGCGCTTAGGGTTTTGGAAGGGATTCAGCTGGCGGGAGGGGGGGGCAGGAA
>JAGVVM010019977.1:0-17243 GCA_019149425.1 Psidium friedrichsthalianum
GGCATCTGGGTAGATTAGGTGACCCACATTTTGTACCCCATAGGTTCGGGCCTGGATGAGAGAGGGCATGTTTGTTTTGAGGGACCTCACCGCGATGCCCCCCCCGTGCCTATGGAGGAGGACCCTGGACTTCTCCGCTCCGCTACATATGGAGGAGAGGTGGTGGACCCTGACCCGATGGCAGAGCTGCCGTCTCCCGGTCGCATGGAGGTGATGGCCACGACGAGTGCGAGGATATGGGTCAGATCCAAAGGAGGAGGACGATCTTTGGGCGGACTACGACCTGAGGAGGAGCCGCTGGAGTGATGACATCCGACGTCGAGATTGGGTCATCAGAACGTAGGGTCTTTTGACCATAGTGTGTATTTCTTTTTGAGGTCTGTACCTAACGCTCGTTTATTTATATGATGTGATGCTTGTATTGTGTGTTCCTCCTTCTGTGTGTACTACCCCATTATCTTGTGTATGTATGTATGTATAGAAGGCACGCTTCTGCCTGTTCATGAGATTGAAGGACGCGTCGTCTGTCGCGTCGCGAAAGAGACTCCCTGGGCCGTCGCGTATCGTGGACCAGGCGAAGCGCGAGTAGAATCTAAATGTATGAACGGGATGTCGCGAGCTCGATTGGGGTTCCGGGGGCGTGACAGGTTCGGTGAGTTCCAAAGGGAAGTTCACGCCAAAAATAAGGGTCTTAGATCATTAGAAGTATGTGGGAACAAGTGGGACCAGCCATGGTGGCCGGTGCTCAACGGTGCGATGTAGACTAACGGAGCGACGAAGGGAAATGGGGGCTAGTTCGCGGCATCAAATGAGGGAGTCAAGCCATGAATATCAAGGGGGAGGATGTTGGAAGACTTACCAAGATGATGAGGTGGTATGGAGTGGCCGCAGGTGGCCTGACGGCGGTGAAGACGACGGCAACGGCATGTGGGCGGGCGGCTGACTAAGCGAGAGAAAGAGTGAGAGATGGGTTTCGATCAGGGTTCAACGTGGTTCTCAAGGCCTCCGAACAGAAGGAACAAGAGGTTAGGGGACTTACCAAGGCGCCGGGGAGGCTAGGTAGTGGCGGCGTTGGGGTGGACGGTGAAGACGGGCGGCCGCTTGGACAAAGAAGAGAGGAAGAAGGAGAGATGAAGAGGAAGAGGAATGGAGGGAGGAGGTGGTTCGGCCGAATGGGAGGAAGGGGGAGGGAGAGAGAGAGAGATTATAATGTGTGAAATAAAGAGAAAAATCAAAAATGGATGATAATGGAGTGGTTGGTGGGGTTTTAATATAATAAGTGTACTTGACATGACTTGATAAAACTTGATTAATTATCTTGGAATTCGTGCGATTTGATTAATTGATTTGATGGATTTGACATGTGATTGATGTGACTTTGATTTGACTTGCCTAGATTTGCATGCCAAATGCACCGATCGGGTTCCGATCGCGAACGAATTTCAGACTGAAATTGGTCTCGCTCTGCCGTGTTCGCTCTGAAATAATTCTATTTAACCTAATTCTAAGGATTGAGCATTTACCGGGGGCATTTCGGTAATTTTCCATCCACGTCTTGCTTCACGACGTACACCGGCTGTCTGCCTTTTAGGGGACGTTTTTGCTACTGATTCCATTTCTCCATTGTGACTATCTTATCAATTCGATTGTCTAATGTCGGGATTCATTTCATGGTCAGATTCACTAAATATCGACTCTATCGAATTTTCAGACTAACGGGCGGCTGTTTAGGAAATTTTCTCAGGTAGCCTTTCCCCTTCGGTTAGTCGTCCCAGGGTAGCTAATCCTGAGTGAGTATCGATCAGAGCGTACTAATGAGTATATCCATTCACTTAGAAATCCGACAATTGGGTCGAATTTTCAGACTGTCACAGCTTAAGCCCATTAAGCCCAATTTCACTTGTTTAGGCCCAATGGACTCCCTAAGCCCAAGTACAATTTCGGCCCTAAATTTTCACATCTAAGCCCATAAAATATCCCATTTGAGTCTTAATTTTCGTCCATATAGAGGCCCATTAGAATGACTCAAGCCCATTAACCCATACTTGGTTATTTTAGCATAAAAAGGACTCCCAAGCCCACTTACTTCGCACGACCCATCATCTTACACGCCCCAAACATCATTCTCAGCCCATGAAGGACATTTCCAAGCCCAAATCGAATTGTCCAAGTCCATGACACAGCCCACCTCACTAATCACCCAATTTAGCCTATTAATTCTACCCTTAATCTTCCATTTATCATCTAATCCATTTAAACCACCATGCAAATCAACAAACCAACCAAGCATACACCATTCCTAGACCAAGATTAGGGGTTGTGCTTACCCGAAATGGTGCAGATTGAAGACGATGGTGACGAAGGCCCGATTTGCCCTTTTGGGTGATCACGGTTCAACGAGGGAGAGAGGGCGGTCTCAAGCTGTTTGGTGAGTTCCAAGGGTTGCTCACGCCTAAAATAGATGTCTTAGATTGTTAGAGGAGAATGGGAATGCATGGGACCAGCCGTAGTGGCCGGTGCTCCAACAGCGCAACGGGGACGAACGAAACAACGAACGGAAATGGGGGCTGGTTCGGGTACCAAATGGATGAGTCAAACCGTGAAATTCAGGGGAGAGGGTGTTGAAAGACTTACCAAGGCAAATGGTGGTGAACGACGGCGGCAAGACGACGAACGGTGGCGCTGAGGGGCGGCGGTCGAGAGCCAATCGAGAGAGAGAGAGATGAGAGTTGAGGTCGGTTCGAGGTCTAGGAGATACCATATCACGAAAACAGCAAGGGTAAGGGGTGTGGGGACTTACCAAGGTGGTGGCAAAGCGGCGGCGATGTGAGGCGGTGGCGGAAAGGGGCGGCCGGCGGTTGGGCGAGCGAGACCGAGAGGGAGAGATGGAGTCCACGAGAGGAAGAGAGGAAGGAGAGGAGAGAGAGATGATGGTCGGCCGAATGGGGTAGATGGGGAGAGAGAGAGAGAGAGAGATTATAATGTGTGAAATAAAGAGAAAAAATCAAAAATGGATGATAATGGAGTGGTTGGTGGGGTTTTAATATAATAAGTGTACTTGATATGACTTGATAAGACTTGATTAATTGTCTTGGAATTCGTGCGATTTGATTGATTGATTTGATGGATTTGTCATGTGATTGATGTGACATTTGATTTGACTTGCATCTATTTGCGTGCCAAATGCACCGATCGGGTCTCGATCGCGAACGAATTTCAGACTGGAATTGGTCTCGCTCTGCCGTGTTCGCTCTGAAATAATTCTATTTAACCTAATTCTAAGGATTGAGCATTTACCGGGGGCATTTCGGTAATTTTCCATCCACGTCTTGCTTCACGACGTACACCGGCTGTCTGCCTTTCAGCGACGTTTCTGTTACTGATTCCATTTCTCCATTGTGACTATCTTATCAATTCGATTGTCCAATGTCGGGATTCATTTCGTGGTCAGATTCACTAAATACCGACTCTGTCGAATTTTCAGACCAACGGGCGGCTGTTTGGGAAAATTTCCCTGTAGCCTTTCCCCTTCGGTTAGTCGTCCAGGGTAGCTAATCCTAAGTGAGTATCGATCAGAGCGTACTAATGAAGTATATCCATTCACTTAGAAATCCCGACAATTGGGTCGAATTTTCAGACTGTCACAGGCAGTCATTGACTATAGTAGGAGTGTTATTCAACTTAGACGAGTGGGTTGCCCTGGGTATGAATTTTTGGAAATAGAGGAGGGACCTCAATTCCCTAGATTTAAGCTGATGGACGAAGGTTGTCCAGGATTTTTGGTATTAGTGACGGATTCGTCTGCTCAGGAAGTGAGATTGGAGGATGTGCCTGTTGTGAGGGATTTTCCGGATATTTTCCCTCATGAATTGCCTGGCTTGCCACTAGAGCGTTAGGTAGAGTTTGTAATCGAGTTGGCACCTAGAACAGAACCGATCTCGAAAGCACCGTCTAGAATGTCATTGTCGTAGTTAAAGGAGTTGAAGGTGCAGATGCAAGAGCTACTGGATAAAGGATTTATCCGCCCCAGTGCTTCGCCGTGGGAGCTCCGGTGCTATTTGTCAAGAAGAAAGATGGATCGTTGAGATTATGTATTGACTATAGGCAGTTAAATCTGGTGACGATCAAGAACAAGTACCCTCTACCAAGGATTGACGACCTGTTGATCAACTTCAGGGAGCGTGTGTGTTCTCCAAGATAACCTAAGAATAGGCTATCACCAGCTGAGGATCAAGACGGAAGACGTCCCAAAGACAGGTTTTAGGACCAGATATGGGCATTACGAGTTTACAGTCATGCCATTTGGTTTGACGAATGCTCCAGCCGCATTTATGGATATAATGAATCGGGTGTTTAAGGAATTTTGGACCAATTTGTGATAGTCTTTATAGACGATATTTAGTATACTCGAAGAGCTCGAAGGACCATGAGCGACACTTAGAGACTGTCTTACGCATCTTGAGAGAACACTCATTGTACGCTAAGTTTTAGCAAACGCGAGTTCTGGCTGAGTAGAGTAACATTCCTCGGACATATAGTATCTGGTGAAGGAATATTAGTAGATCCTGTCACGCCCCGAGCCCCTCTCGAGCCCGCGACATCCCGCTCATACATTTAAATTCTCTCTCGCGCTCGCCTGGTCCACGATACGGGGCCCAGGAGATTTTCTTTCTTCGTCGCGACCAGACGACGCGTCCTTCAATCTCTTGAACCATCATATGAGCCTGCGGAAGCTAATCTCCTATTCCATACATGCATACATATGATAATGGGGTAGTACAAAAGAGAATACACAAATCATCAATATATACATATCACAAGGCGTTCGTTACAGACCCCCAAATTAAATACTACTACGGTCCAAAAGTCCTATGCTCGGTCCGACACACATAATCTAGACTTGGCGTCTGACAAAATCACTCTTATGGCCCTTCCTCATGTCCGTCAATCTCCATGCGACCTGGACACGGCAGCTCCGCCATCGGGTCTGGATCAACTACCTCACCTCCATAGTGCTGCGGGTGACCCTTGTCCCTATCTGTATAGGCAGTCCAAAATAACACGGGAGGTGCAGCCATCACAGGGGTCTGGATCTGAAAATATGGCAACCACCGCCAGTGAGTCGAGGACTCAGCAAGCTCACCACTAATCCTAGCGTAGGATAGAGTATACTAGTGGGGTCGGTCCTATCCAGTAAACTAGGGTTTGACAGTCCAGGGTTCAGACACTCTCAGATTTTCCATATACCGGATCCCTAGCGTATGACAAACGCGCAATGCATAACAGTGCAAATCGTACAACGCAGACGGGCATAAGCAGACAATCACCAGATGCCATATGCAAATGATGCAGGCACTCAATCGGCCATATCGGATCCCAACGGATCATGCTCAGGCCTCAATCGGCCATAACGGATCCCAATGGATCATGCCCGCCTATCACTCAAAATCCCATCAGGCTCATCCAACAGTGCCACACGGCAAATGCCACAACTGCGTTTCTGACGCCTTACGTTGGCTACTCCTTTTCCCTCCATTTCCCCGCGTAACGACGCCTCTGGGGCTCCTTCTCATGTCACATCTCTAGTGACTCATGCAATGCTCTCAATGTATGCGGGGGCCAGATAATTGCAAACAGCAATTCATCACAGAGCATGCATGCAGTGGTACACAAGTACGGGAATAGAGCACATCAATGAATCATACGACTAACTCACTACGTTTAACAGTACGGCATCACGTAGGGCCCAGTGCTCTACAATCAGTTCCACAAGTAAATTCAATCGTGACTAACGTTATCTCGGGAACTCGTGAAATTGGAATTCGGTCCAGTCAATCTCAGCAACCCGCCAAACCAGTAACCCATGTTAGTCCTCAGAGAATTGTAACCCACGATAATATCATAATCGTCTCTGGTTCCATTAAATTAGGGTTAGCTTGGATTAAAGCCCAGGTGATTAGTTTGAGTTCAATTGGGCCTAAGGCCCATTTTAGGATTCAAGGCCCATAATTATTTCTTAAATTAAAACATACAAATTAGGCCCATTATATAATAATTTCGTGCAAGGCCCAAGCCCATTTTCAAAGACTAGCCTATTAAGCCCAATTAGGTCATTTTAGGCCCAATTTGATGTCCTAAGCCCATGTATACTATTGGGCCTTATACTTTAATATTCCAAATTATAATTTGGGCCCAATTGGTCTAAATTTTCGTTCATATGAGGCCCACCAATCAAATTAGGTCCAATTTAATTTAATTAGGCCCAATTTGTTTAGAATTAAGCTCCCAAGCCCATGGTATCCCTCGGCCCAACATTCCACATGCCCCAAACAACTAATGCAGCCCATCAATGGCATTTTAAGGCCCAATTCAACTTGGATTTTCGTCCCTCATCCAGCCCAATAAGTTAGGTTAGGCCCATACGCTTGAATTAAGTTGGTTTAGTCTGAATTAAGCCCCGAGGCCCACTATTCTCATATGGCCCGCTTCTCACACGCCTCATCACTAATTTGCAGCCCACAATAACCCTTTTAAGGCCCATTTCAAGGCCTCAAGCCCACGTACAAGGCCCAACCGAAACATGCACCACATAGCCTTAAACCAAACAACTATAATCCTCCACTATTTACTCTAATCACCTACCATAACCCTTTAGCAACCCAAACATATTCACATACATCAAGCCTAAGCCGGATTAGAGTTTAGCTTACCTGAATGGACCGAACACGACGACGACGCACGACGGAGCTAAAATGGCCGAATAGGCTCACGGCCAAGGGAGGAGGGTCGGCGGTTGAGGCGGCTGTTCCAGCGTCCTTGTGAGCCTTCCAAGACCTAAATGAGTCGGTTCTAGATGTTAGATGGGTTGGGGAAGTGGGCGGAACAAGCCGAAATGGCCCGAGCTCCCCCGATGCACAACGACGAAGAAGGATGGAAGAGAGAGGAACGGGTTTGGTCGGGTTCACGGTGGGTCTTCAAGATCACAAAATGAAGAGAGGAGGGCAATGAAGCTTACCAAATGACGTGGGGATGATGGAGGTGGCGGTGGTGGCCGAACGACGACGAGAGGACGGCGGCGTTGGATGGTGGCCGCGGACGAAGGAGGAGAGGAAGAAGAAATGAAGAAGAAGAAGAAAATGAAGAATAAGAAGAAGAAGAAGAAGAGGGAGGAGAGAGAGTGAGGAAGATTATAATGGATTAATAAAATCCAAGAAAAGATTATAATAGTTGGTTAGGTTTAGGGAAATTAATGTGATGTGTACTTGATGTACTTTGATGGATGTGATTGAAATCCTTGGAAATTGTGCCATGACTTGATTGATATGATTGATTGATGGAAGATTGATGTGACATTGATTGATTTGACACTTGATTTGACTTGCCTCGATTTGCGTGCCAAATGCACCGATCGGGTCCCGAGCGCGAACGAACTTCGGACTGGATTTGGTTTCAATCTACCGTATTCACTCTCAAAAATCCTAATTTATCTAATTCTAAGGACTGAGCATTTACCGGGGGCATTTCGGTAATTTTCCATTCACGTCTTGCTTCTCGACGTGCACCGGCTGTCTGCCCTTCGGGCGACATTTCTGAAACTGAATCCATTTCTTCATTGTGTTTATCTTACTGATTCGATTGTCCAATGTCGGATCTCATTTTGTGGTCAATTTCATTAAATACCGACTCTGTCTCAGTCTCAGACCAACGGGCGGCTGTTTGGGAAAATTTCCCAGGTAGCCATTCCCTTTTGGTTAGTCGTCTCAAAGTGGCCAACTTTGAGTGAGAATCAATCAGAGCGCATTTATGAAATATATCCATTCATTCCGAAATCCCAATAACTGGGTCGAATTTTCAGACTGTCACAGATCTAGCTAAGATTGAAGTTGTGGAGAAGTGGCTGAGACCTACGACTGTGACTGAAGTACGAAGTTTTCTTGGATTGGCTGGATATTACAGACGCTTCGTGGAAAAGTTCTCCGCGATAATTGCCCCGCTAACTCATCTGTTGAAGAAAGAGTCGAAGTTTGAATGGACCACGAAGTGTGAGGAAAGCTTTCAGGAGTTAAAGGACTAATTGACCTCTGCACCAGTATTGACGATCCCATCCGGACCTAGAGGATTTGAGATTTATAGTGACGCGTCACTAAGAGGATTGGGATGTGTCTTGATGTAACATGGGCGGGTAGTAGCTTATGCATCTCGACAGCTGAGGTCGCATGAAATGAATTACCTAACGCATGACCTAGAGTTGGCTGCGATAGTGTTCGCTTGAAGATATGGAGGCATTATCTGGTGGGAGAAAAGTTTCAAATTTATACAGACCACCAGAGCTTGAAGTATCTGTTCTCACAGAAAGAGTTGAATATGAGACAGCGCCCCTGGATGGAGTTGTTAAAGGACTACGATTGCGACACTTATACCATCCTGGAAAGGCAACCAAGGTAGCGGATGCTCTAAGCTGAAGGTCGAGCATCGCGCATATGATGGTTAAGGAATGGATGCTGTTGGAAGGAATAAAGGACTATGAATTTAAGATCGAGGTGGGAAACCTCTCGAGCCTGATGGCCACTCTGCGAGTTGAATCGGAGATTCAATTGAGAATTAAGGAGTTACAGCCTATGGACCCGGAGATCTAATGGATTGTATCTGCGGATACGGGTAAGAGGAAGCCCGTGTTTCAAGTAACCGAAGATGGAGCATTGAAGTTTAAAGGACGTCTATGCGTGCCAAACAACGAGGAGCTGAAGGAAAGGATTTTATCTGAAGCTCACCGAAGTAACTACAGCATTCACCCTGGAAGTACGAAGATGTATCAAAACTTCCGCCAACACTACTGGTGAAATGGAATGAAGGTAAATGTGACCAAACACGTGGCCAAGTAGGGTGTCAATGGGCCGGGTCGGGCCGGGTCTCACCTAGACCCGACCCGGCCCGAAAATAAACAGTACCAAGCTCGGCCCGGCCCGGCCCGACCCGATACCCGAATCATATAAGCTCAAGATATTCGGGTCGGGTCGGGTCGGCCCGTTTATTTGATTTATTTATTTTTTAAAATCAAACTCCAAAATTTTTTTCCAAAAATAAAAATCAAAGCTCAGCCGTCGTTTTTTCCTTTTAATTTTTATTGCTATAAACCTTTGATGTGAGCACTCTTCGAATCCATGGAACTCAGGGGGTTATACTGTTTCAAAAGCAATGCTCTTCACCAGCTTTATGCTCCCTCTCCACCCGCTCTTCTTCAATTCCTCGCAGTACCCAATTCCCATGTCCATCAAGTGATCCTTCTTCGCCACGAACACCAACACCTTCTCGCACCCCAGCCTCGCAACGTCCTCCTTCGCCGGCTTCAGCCTCGGATCCAACAGCCCGCTGTTGATCGGGCACACGTATAGCCACATCTGGTCGTCCTCCGTCCCCCCGAAGTACGGGTGCACCAATATGACCCCCACCACCTTCACGCCCTGCGACAGCCCGATTGACCCGACCCGGGTGGCCAGCTTGTGCGATATGTTACCCCCGGCCCTGTCCCGATCGATGAAGACCCGCCCGAAGTCAGCGTGTTCATTTAGCCACGGCTCCGCCCCGTTCCCCCCCCCGGTGTGTCTCGCTACCCACCAGAATGCGGCCCAGGAATCCTCATAGCAGGCCGATAAGGGGCAAGACGGGAAGAGCCCGTACTTGACGGAGACGGTGATCGTGCCGGCCTCGGCCGCGACCGTGCTGACGAAGTTGTGGTATTGACGGGAGAAGGCGGATTGCATGCAGAACCCACCGCCGTGGATGTAGAAGAAGAGGAGGGGGGTGGTACTGTTTCGAAATAGTACCGGTGGTACTGTTTCGAAGAGGGTGGGTTGGTACTGTTTCGAAACAGTACCGAGGGGTGGCACTGTTTCGAAAACAGTGTCGGTACTGTTTCGAAACAGTACCAAGGCCCGGGTCTAGCTGGCGTGGGCCGGCGCGGGCTTTTTTTGACAGCCTTATGGCCAAGTGCTTGGCGTGTCAGCAAGTTAAGGCGCAACATTGCAAACTTGGTGGACTATTGCAACCATTGGAGATCCCAAAGTGGAAATGGGAACACGTCACTATGGATTTCGAGACAGGACTACCAAGGAGTCAGAGAGGAAATGACTCAATTTGGGTGATAGTCGACAAGCTAACTAAATCCGCTCACTTCATCACAATACGAAAGGATTTCACCTTGGAGAAGCTAGCGGAATTGTAGATAAGGCAAATCGTTCGACTGCATGGAGTGCCTATGTCTGTGACGTCTGATGTGACAGTTTGAAAATTTTTGACCCATTTATCGGAAATTCTAATTGAATGGAAATACTTCATTAGTACACTCTGGTCGATGCTCACTCAGGATTAGCTACCCTGGGACGACCAACCGAAGGGGAGAGGCTACCTGGGAAAATTTCCCAAACAGCCGCCCGTTGGTCTGAGACTGAGACAGAGTTGATATTTAATGAAATTGACCACAAAATGAAATCCGACATTGAACAATCGAATTAGTAAGATAAACACAAAGGGGAAATGAATTCATTTTCAGAAACGTCACCTGAAGGGCAGACAGCCGGTGCACGTCGTGAAACAAGAAGTGAATGGAAAATTAGCGAAATGCCCTCGGTAAATGCTCAGTCCTTAGAATTAGATAAATTATGGTTTTTGAGAGCGAATATGAAAGATTGAAACCCATTTCCAGTCCGAAACTCGTTCGCGCTCGGGACTCGATCGGTGCACTTGGCACGCAAATCGAGGCAAGTCAAATCAGATGTCACATCAATCAATCCATTAAATCAATCAATCATGGCTCAATTCCCCATGCAATCAATCAAGTACAAGTGTCACATAAAAGTACACATCATATCACTATTCATCAACCTAACCCATTATTATCTATTTTCCCTTTATTTCAATTTACTATAATCTCTCTCTCTCCTTCCTATGAAGTTTCGGCCGAACCACCCTCCTCCTCATTCTCTTCTTCATTTTCTTCTTTCCTTCCTCTTGTTCTCTCTTCTTCGTCCGGCCGTCCGCCCTTGCCGCCGTGAAGCCGCCACCGTCCAGCCATCACCCTCCCTTGGTAAGCCCATCTACTCCCTTTCCTTGTTGTTTTCGTGGCCCTTGTGAGCCACCATGGACCGACCAAGTCCTCACCGTTATTCTCTCTCTCTCTCGGCTCAATCAGCCGCCGCCCACGTCGTCGCCATTTCCGCCATCATCCGGCCACCGTCCACAATTACCGACCACTCCCTCACCTTGGTAAGCTCCCTAGACTTCCTTCCCTTCATGTTCGTGGCCGCCCAACCCCATTTGAAAGCCCGACCACGTTGTTTCCTCCTTGTAGGCCGTGAGCTCCGTTCCGCCGTCCGGTGTCCCTTGTCGTCCCGTCGCCATTTTCGACCCCTAGTTGGTAAGCACATCCTCTAATACTAGCCTAGGCATGTTGTATTCATGTGTGAGTGGTGTGTTAGAGGTTAATGAGGGTAATTAGTGTGGAGAATGGTGGATTATGGTTAATGAATATTAGGCTAATTTGAAGGATTTGCTAATGGGCCGTGTGTAGGGGCTGAGGGAATTGAATTGGGCTTCAAACTAGACATTGTGGGTTGCAAATGGATGGTTTGAGAGTGAGAAATGATGGGCCTTGTGATGCAATTGGGCTTAGGGGTTAATTTTTAAGCTAATTGGACCATTATGTAATTTGTGGGCTTAAGTTTTGATAGTGGGCCTTATATGGACGAAATTCTAATTAAATTGGGCCTTAGTTATGGTCTTGGATATAAAATTTAAGGGCCCAATGATGTGTGTGGGCTTAGGGGTTGAAATTGGGCCTAATTATGCAAGAATGAGCTTTAAAAGCTTACCTTAAAATTTGGGCTTGGGCCTCACTCGAAATTAATAAAAATAATGGGCCTTGAAATATCTAATTACTTATAATTAAATCATGGGCTTGTGAATAGTAAATGGGCCTTAGACCCAATTGGGCCTAATTCAACTTAATGGGCTGAAACTTAAGAAGGAACCATTGGGCCTTAGTTATTGGGCTTAATTAAATTCATTAAGATCAAATAGAACCCAAAAGTATTCTCAGATTTTAATTGTGGGCCGTTGTTAGGCCAGGGTCGAATAGCAGAGACTGGGTGGACCTAGTCATTGGGCCGGATTGGACTGGGTTCCGAAACATATGGGTTCTAAAGAGGACATTAAACACGAATGGGTCCATTTGGGGGACTGTCTTAAGAGAAAGTGAATGTCTGATGTAAATACATGCGGTACCCAATTAAATCCAGTTGGTTGTGTAATTGTGTGTAGAGTACCAGGTCTACATGGGGCATATCCCGATGAATGGGGGTTGGTTAGAGGAATCGTTGAATTGTTATGCCTCTTTGCTTTTAAAATTACTGGATTGCCTGCTCTGTGATTGACGCATCATTGAAATTGTCTGAGCATCATATTTTGACAGCATGGCATGAGTCACCAGGAGGTGTGACATGTTGGATGGGCCCTGATGCGTTGTTACGCGGGGAATAGGGAGGATAAGGTTGTTGTGCGCCCGGACGTGCTCGGCACGGAGTAGTTGGAGAGATAAGGGTGCCTACCCGGGTCTTAGCTTTGACGCTATGCGGGTTGACGCACCGGGACGTTATTGTGCACCTGGGTCTTTGCGCGCTGGATGTGTATATGTGGGTGCATGGACTTTTGCTAATGTGCATTGAGGCACGATGCCGAGTGGCACTGTTGGATGAGCCCTGATGGGAATATGAGGGATAAGCGGGCAGGATCCACTGGGATCAGTTGAGGCGGGCTGGAGCATGCATCTGTGTTGCATATTGAATTGCTGTTATTGCCTACTGGCTGCCCATCTGCATTTTATGATTTGCATTATCATGCGTAGTTGATTGTTCACGCGCTGGGTTGGGTATCTACACAAGTGAGGATACTCGAGTTAGGTAACCTGAATCCCTAGTTACTGGATAGGACCAATCCCACTAGTATACTCTATCCTACGCTAGGATTAGGGGTGAGCTTGCTGAGTCCTCGACTCACTGGTGGTGGTTGCCTTGTTTACAGATCCAGGACGCCATTGATGGCCGCACCACCTACTCTTTTTGGTCTACCAGTGCAGATGGAGTCTGAGGACGCCATTGATGGCCGCACCACCTGCTCTTTTTGGTCTGCCAGTGCATGCCGTGATGTGGCGCCGACGTGTGACTACTGTATGGGTAGATCAGGGTGGTCCTCATTTTGTACCCCATAGGTTTGAGGCATGGTTTAGAGAGGGTCTGTATGGTTTCGAGGGACCTCTGAGAGATGCTCCGATTCCCATGGAGGAAGACCCTACCTTTTTGCAACCTGCCGAGTATGGAGGGGAGGTCATCGACCCCGAGTCGCTGCAGGAGTTACCGTCCCCAGGACGCACGGAGATCGATGGTCATGACGAGGGCGAGGACATAGATACCTGTCACGCCCCGAGCCCCTCTCGAGCCCGCGACATCCCGCTCATACAGGAAATCTCTTCGTCGCGACCAGACGGCGCGTCCGTTTAAAACCATCATATGAACCTGTTGACCTGCGGAAGCGTGCCTCCTATCCATGCATACATACATTCGATAATGGGGTAGTACTTACGAGGAAGGATAACATACCAACATCATTGTATACATACCAACAAGCGTTAGGTACAGACCCCAAAAGAAAATACATTCTACAGTCCAAAAATCCTACGCTCGGCCTAACACGCATAGTCTAGACTTGGCGTCTGGCAAAATCACCCTTCTGGCCCCTTCTTCCTGTCCGTCAATCTCCAGGCGACTTGGACACGGCAGCTCCGCCATCGGGTCTGGATCAACTACCTCACCTCCATAGGCTGCGGGTGACCCTTGTCCCTATCCGTATAGGCAGTCCAAAATAACACGGGGTGTGCGGCCATCACAGGGGTCTGGGATCTGAAAATATGGCAACCACCGCCAGTGAGTCAAGGACTCAGTAAGCTCACCACTAATCCCAGCGTAGGATAGAGTATACTAGTGGGTTCGGACCTAACTAGAAACTAAGGTTTCAGCTCACCTAGCTCTAAAATCCTCACTGGTTCCAGGAACCCAATCCCAACATATGGACAGTCAAACTATGCGATACAACGCAGTTAATAACATGCAAACGGGCAGTCAACAGGCAATCGCAACAAATCAATATGCAAAGACAAATGCATGCTTCAGTATGCCTCAACCGATCCCAATGGATCCTGCCCGCTTATATCTCCCATTCCCATCAGGGCTCATCCCACTGTGCCACTCGGCATCGTGCCTCAACCCGCGTGTGGTACGCCTCAGGTTGGCACGCTTATCCCTCCATTTCCCCGCGTAAAAACGCCTCAGGGCTCATCCCACTGTGCCATTCGGCATTGCCTCAACTGCGTATGGTACGCCTTACGTTGGCCAAGCTTATCTCTCCATTTCCCCGCGTAAAGACGCCTCAGGGCTCATCCCACATGTCACACCTCCAGGTGACTCATGCCATGCTCACAGTACATGATGCTCAAACAATTTCACCCACGCATCGATCACAGAGCAGGCAATCCAGTAGATTCATATGTAACTAGGCATGACAATTTAACAGTTGTTCTATCAAAACCATGTTCATCGGGGTATGCCCCGTGCAAGCCTAGTATTATACACGAGCATCCTCAACCACTGGATTCAATTGGGTACCCCACGTAGTTACGATAGACATCGACTTCCTTATGAAATAAATCCCCCAATTTAGCTCAATCGTGTATTATTTCACCTTTGGAACTTATCTAATTCAAAGCCCGATCCAATCCGGCTTAATGGCCTGGCCCAGCTTGGTATCTACCATTCAACCCTGGCCCGCCATTGGCCCATAATTAGAGTTTGAAATCACTTTTGGGTCCCACTTGATCTCATTAATTTTAACTAAACCCATTTATCAAGCCCAATGAATCATTCTTAAGTTTTAGGCCCATTAAGTAAATTAAGTCCACTTAGGCCCAAGGCCTATCTAATGTTCACAAACCCATGATTAAATTTTAAGTAATTAATTATTTTAAGGCCCATTATTTATTAATTTCGGGTAGGGCCCAAGCCCATATTTTAAAATAATCTTATTAAGCCCATTTAAGCATTTTTAGGCCCAATTTGGGTCCCTAAGCCCATGTACACTATTGGGCCCTAAAATTTTATATTCGATACTTTAATTATGGCCCAATTTAATTACATTTTCGTCCAATTATAAGGCCCATTAGAAACACTTAGGTCCAAGGGTCCAAATTTGCTCATTTAAGTTTAAAATGGGTCCCCAAGCCCATCTTTATCATTTGGCCCATTAATTCTCACGCTCAAACCCAACATTGCAGCCCATAATTGATCATTTCGAAGCCCAAATATTCCCTTAAGCTCACACGCACGGCCCAATAGCTAAATCCTCAAATTTGCCTAATGTTCATTAACCATAATCCTCCATTTCTCACACTAATCACCATATTCCATCCTCTAACATCCAAACACACATGCATACAACAAGCCTAGGCCATGATTAGGGGTTAAGCTTACCGAAAATGGCGGGGCTCAAGGGCGGCAACCACGTGGACGGCCGGCGAAGCTTGGACGGCTAAGGAGGAAATCGAGAGAGAGAAAGAGATCACGGTTTGGTCGGCCCAAAAGGGAAGGCTCCATGGCCACGAAGAGAGTGAGATAAGGGATTGAGAAGGCTTACCACACGAAGATGAGGCGATGACGGTGGCGGTCCGTAGCGGTTGAGGACGGCGGACGACGACGGGAGCTTGGGCGGCCGAGCGGAAGAGAAGAAGAGGAAGAAGAAATGAAGAAGAAGAAGAAAATGAAGAAGAAGAAGAATGGGAAGATGATGGTGTCGGTCAAATGGAGAATGGGGAGAAAAGGAGAGAGAGAGAGATTATAAGATTTTTGATAAAAATAAAAAATGGAGATTATAATGGGGTTGGTTGCATGAATAGTGACCTTGATGTGTACTAGTTGTACTTGATTTGATTGCATGGGAAATTGTGCTTGATTGATTGATTTGATTGATGGATTGATTGATGTGACATCCGATTGATGTGACATCTGATTTGACTTGCCTCGATTTGCGTGGCAAATGCACCGATTGGGTCTCGAGCGCAAACGAATTTCGGTCTGGAATTGGTTTCGATCTATCGTATCTGGCCTCAAAAATCCTAATTTATCTAATTCTAAGGACTGAGCATTTACCGGGGGCATTTCGGTAATTTTCCATTCACGTCTTGCTTCTCGACGTGCACCGGCTGTCTGATCTTCAGACGACATTTCTGAAACTGATTTCATTTCCTCATTGTGTTTATCTTACTAATTCGATTGTCCAATGTCGGATTTCATTTCGTGGTCAATTTCATTAAATACCGACTCTGCCTCAGTCTCAGACCAACGAGCGGCTGTTTGAGAAAATTTTCCCCAGGTAGCCTTTCCCCTTCGGTTGGTCATCCCAGCGTAGCTAATCCTGAGTGAGCGTCGACCAGAGTGTATTAACGAAGTATTTCCATTCCTTTAGAAATTCCGACAAACGGGCGCAATTTTCAGACTGTCACAATTCTTCCCTCCTTATAAAAATTTCGTCCTCGAAATTTACAGTCCACCAGTTCTTACATCCCAAAATAAAATTACAGTCGACTATCCAAATAAATGAGGGTACTTCTTCTTCATCTCGTCTTCGCTCTCCCACGTGGCTCCTTCAGTCCCATGGCGTTCCCAGATGACTTTGACCGAAGGTATTGTCTTGTTCCTCAGTACTTGCTCCTTTCGATCTTCAATTTTGACTGGCCTCTCTACGAACGAGACTCGGTCATCCATTTCAATGACTTCATGATCGAGTATATGGCCAGGATCCGGCTCGTACTTCCGGAGCATCGACACATGGAACACGTTGTGGATCTGGGATAAGTTCGGTGGCAGGGCTAGACGATAAGCCAGTGTCCCGATCTTTTCCAAAATCTCGAATGGTCCTACCAATCTTGGGCTCAATTCTCCTTTCTTGCTAAATCGAGACAACCTTCTCATCGGCAACACTTTCAGAAACACATGGTCCTCAACTTGAAACTCCAACGGCTTACGTCTCTTGTCTGCATAGCTCTTGTGGTCGTTATCTCTTTCAATCATGTAACCCAACCATGCCTTCTCTGCGTGCCTCAATCATTCACCTTCCTTAATCGTCACATACCGCAGTCTCAACTT
>JAGVVM010019978.1:0-11402 GCA_019149425.1 Psidium friedrichsthalianum
AAAGTGCCGAACAAGTGTTTTTTTTGTTTTTTTTTTGGTTTTTTTGTTGTTCGGCGCTAGGTGTAGCGCCCCAGAACGCTACCTCAAGGCTTACCACTTCCATACCCTTCCATCGACTTGGCTCCTCACCGCCTTCCATTAGCCTCATCGTCTACATCGTTCGATCCAGTGTTAAACCTACACATCTGAAAAGATAATCCCCAACAGGGGTGAGCTAACAGCTCAGCAAGTTCATCCTCTAAATCTCGCTCAGGATACCAGATACTCTTAGATCGAACCCTAAGCATGCAATTCACAATTCGCAAGATATTCAACCAGGCATAATTCAAAGGAATGGACAATGTAGACACTACGAGGCACAGTTCACAACATTACAACTCAGGCGATCTATAAACATAGACACAGTCATATCAAATCCTTGCCCCAAATTGTGTTTTGAGCCATTCACTTTGGCTCTCACACAATTATTCACCAGAATTACTCTTTCTCTGCCCTTGTCAACCAAAACTCGCATTTAAGGTTCATAGGGACTCAATCTATGGCCACAATTCTACATGACCAGCCCATAAGCATGTAATTTCAACCCATATACAACCCTCAAAGTGTCACGACTAGCGACCCAACTTATTAATTGGGTCCGTTTCCACCCCAATTGATCCCAATGCTCAAAATTCAATGTCTAAACCACCTCAAGTCATCCTCTAGATACAAAATCAGCTCAAACAGAATATAATCAGCCTTAAACCGAGTGCGAACAGCGCAGCATATCCTCACACAGAACCATTCACCATAAATATCGCCAAATCCGTCAAATTTTCTAAACCGATCTACCTTGGATCACATCCTAGAGTCAATCCATGAATAATCCAATGCCCTACTCAAGATTTAGAAGTAGAACTCACATAAACGAAGCTGAAACAGGGCTGAGAAAGCGGCTGGAAGCAGCGATGATTAGCGACGCACGGCGGAGCACAACAACGACGACGGATTCCGGTGGATTTAATCCAAACCGGGGCTGTTCAGGGGCTGAACCGACATCAAAACGAACTAGAAATCATATATTTGACATGGAAATGAGATCTAGGGGCAGCCGGGGTCGATATAAATCAATTAGAGCTAAAACAGAATTTCGGCACCCAGAAAACAGTTTCGTCGACTGATACGAGAAAATACATTTGAAGGGTCAAACGACCTCGGATTGAGGCGATTCAAGTTGGGTTAGAACCTCAAGACAGAGAACTATGACATACCCAAAAATTGCGATGATCCAACGGTCGAATCTCCGGTGGCAGCCGGTTGAAGTTCGCAGCAGAAAACTGGGATTCAGCCTGTGCAGGGTCCGGTTTGGCTCTGTTTGAGGGGTTCCAGGGCTCATCTTGGGCTGATTTTTGGTGGAGAACTTCTAGAGAGATAGGTGAAGATGAGGTTAAAAGGGCGTCTCAAACTGACGACGTTTGGGCGGCGAAACGGGCGGTGAACAGCGGAGCTCCGGTGGACCAAAACCGAGAGAAAATGAGAAAGAGATTAGAGAGAGGATGAGCCACGAAATTTTTGAGGTAGAGAGAGAATGTTGGCTGGCCAAATGAAGAGAGAGAGAGAGAGAGGAGAGAGAGAAAATATCTTCCAATTATTGAAAAATACTATTCACGAGTTGACCGGCACTATTCACGGGTTGACCGGTCAAAAGTTTGACTGATGGTGACCGATGGTCGATTGACGCGATTGAAGTGATTGATTTGATATTTGACGAGACATTTCTCGAGATTCGTGCAAATTGGGACTGATCGGACTCAAACTGGACAAATTGGGGTTCAAGCGCGAACGGAATTGGTCAAGAGATCGCACTAGATTGAAATTCTAATCTCACTAAAAATTCCACTACCCACTGTCTAGGGAGTCTAAAGAAAATCGGGGGCGAAACGGTCATTTCCAATTTACTGCCTTTCTTCTCGGCACTCTCGTACCAATCGGCCAATTTCGAGCCTTTCGAGGCGATGTCCAATATTTGTCTCTTAATCCCAAAAATCCAAATTCATTCATCTTATAATTGTCCGAATTTCGGGATGTCACACTAGGAGCGCCGAACAAGGGCTTGTTCGGCACTTCCACTGCCGAACAAGCCCCATTCTCGTATTTTTCTCACCGCAAAACCCAAATCCGTAAAAAGAAAAAAATTTTAACCCATTTTCGTAAAAAGCCCGCAATTTTTCTACTTAAGATGGTTGCCTTTAAAAAATGCGCGACTTCATAGATTGGCTCACTGAAATTGTGAGGGAGCTTGGTGCTTAGGACTTCACGTGGCGCATGAGTAACCTGGAAATATGAGTGGGCGCCGCGTTGATGGACAAGAAAACTTGCATTGAGGGGTTGGGTTATGTACGGGGCCATGAAGGTCGCGGAGAGGCGAATGGTAGTGAATTTTGCCGGGGCGACGAGCTATGCCCTCCCCTTTAATATGAAAATAGCAAAAACTAAACAATTTAAAGAATTAACTATCAAAAGTATTAGCAGAAAGTAAACCACTAAATAATTCGAAAGGTCGAAATGGGTCGATCGAAAACGTCCCAAAATCCCTTTGCCAGATGGTCTGAACTAGGTTTTTGGGCTTGTTTTATTTGACAATCGGGCGCTACCTGATTTTGGGGCTTCTAGATAAATCAGAATGTAAAACACAACATCGACGAGGTCGATCAGTTAGCAAACGCCTAGAATTTTCTAATTTTTTAAGAAATTTTTTCAATTTTTTTAAGCTTTTTAAAGATTTTTTTGGATTTTTTATTTTTATTATTGTTTAATGATTTTCTAATTTGTTTAATGATTTTTTTAGTACAAAAATGTTATCTAGATCAGGTAACCCGACCTGTGCTCATTGGGCACTTGACCCGAACCAAATGGGTCCCAAACAGTCCAAAACGACACAGTTTTGACTAATTTTTGGATTTTTTTTGAAATTTTTCTAGTTTTTATTGGATTATCCAATTTTTTTATTGATTTTTATTCTGATTTAGTTTGATCACGACACATGGCACAACGAAGACTGCTAGATCCTTCTTTAATCTGATTAAATTGGGAAATGACATGTGTCGGGTTGGAGTTGACAACCTGATCTGACCTGGTCACACCCATCTCTTTCTCCCGACTCAACCTGGATATCCTAAAATTTTTTATTCCTTTGAAAATTATCAGATCACGACACTTGACAGCACCATGCTGATATATTAACCTGTTTACAAAGAAATGTCAACATGTGTACGCAATAAACAAGCAAATTATTATTTTTTTTTGTTTGGTATCGAAGGTGTCCGGGCCAGCGTATAAACAAGCAAATTGTTCATAAACGATAACTTGTATAACACATTTTCATCGCATGTCCAGACAATGTAAATTTCACTTCACATTACATCCAAATTTCAACATTACATGATTTTGCATCCCTAAATGTGGCTTTTTTTTTTGGTAAAAAAAAAAGAGTTTTCCTTATTATATTTTTTAAAGAGTGGGTGTTATTTTTATAAATTTTTATCCTCTAGATATGTGGACCAGTCATGTATTGTTAGAAAGTTGACTCTTAGGAGATTTTGTGTGGTAGGAAGCAGTTAACACATTGTAATTGGTCCATAATTTATTTACCTAAGATTTTAGGAAAAATTATCTAAAAATTTCTAAACATGTTGAACTTTTTCCAATTACTATTAAACCATTTAATTTTACCAATTGAGTCTTAAGCCTTTTTTCGTTTGCCAATTAAGTCTATCCAGCTAATTTTGCCAAAAATCGCTAACGTAAACATTGGCTGTCCTACGTGGCATGACCAATGCTAACATTGATAATTCTTAATAGTGAATATATATATTTAAATTTCTTATTCATTTTTTGTTTTTTTTTATTATTTTAATTTTCTCTTAATGTCACCAATGAGGGTCATTGGGCCCTCGCTTGCGGCCGGTGAGGACCTGATGACCCTAATCGGCCAAATCAACAAGCAAAAACATACAAAGAACTGAAAAAAGAACTTTTGAAAATATATTAAATACTATTAAAAATTGTTTATGTCAGTCCTGTGCCACGTAGAATGGCTGGCGTCCACATCAGCTATTTTTTTTATATAAAAATTAGTTGGATGGACTCAATTGATAGAACATGAAAATGTTTAGGACTTAATTAGCAAAAATAAAAAGTGTAGGAATGAATTGGCAAAAATATAACATGTTTGAGGATTTCTCGACATTTTTCCTAAGATTTGGTGGAGTTCTTCAACATTAATCATCAATTGGTTAACGATGATTTGTACATGATCAAAATACACTGAGATTGATTCAGATTCGTTCATGCATAATGACTCAAAATCACCTCGAAGTATTTGCACTCGCACCGTTGTTGGACATGATCATCGCCTTTGTAGGATTTTTGTAAAGCATCCCATGCTACCTTTGTAGTCTTTGCACTTGATACTTTTTCAAATATCGTTTCCTCCACTGCTTGAAAAATCGCATATAATGCTTTTTGATCTTTATTTCAGGACTCTACTAAAGAATCTTTCTTCTCCTTTCTTAAAGCCTCAAATGCTTCGGTATTGGCCACTTCATTGTAGCCATTTTCAACCAGATTCCACAAATCTTGTCATTTAAAAAGAACTTCATCTAGACAGATTAGTTGTTGAAATTCCTTGCATTCAACTTTGGAAGTTGGAATTGAATGGAACTTGAGGATGCCATTTGTAGCTCTGATATCAAATGTTGTAACCAAAACAATAATGGTGACTTTGGAAATTCAAAATAAGGGAATAAATATAGATCGAAGGGAGAAATTATTTATTGATTGGAATGCAAAATACTTGTACTACAACTCGAAGCTCACTTGGAGTTCTGTGGCTTGATTACAATGCTGAACAAGTGCTCTATTTATTGCTAGAGTTGTACTATTCAAGGAACTATTCTTCTATTACTTTTATGCCAGGATAAACATAATATTGAAGACGAGGCATCGCCCACATCTTCTTAAAAACACAAAGCAACAAAAATCCACACAATAAATGATCTTGAACCATCCGTAGCCTTTACACAATAAAAGTCAAAAACACTACCCAAGTCATCAAAAAACATGTGTATCTTTCCATGAAAAATTTCAATGACTTTTTGGGAGCTTGTTATCTTTATTCTCCAATAAATGCATTACAAGAAAAAACATGGCCTTCTTTTCTTCATTCATGTTCATTCACATGCTAGCATTTAATGAGGTCCCTCTTTTCGTTTTTCATGGAGTATTGTCAAAACGACAATCAATTTTATTAATAATTTAATAGCCTTCCTTAAAATTAATTTGAATAATCAACAACACTAAGCTTCTTCTTTAATTTTTCGAACGAATCCACCTTCAATAGTTTCGTCAAAATATCTGCAATTTGATCTTGATATGCAAAAATCTCAATTTCACTATCTTTGACTTGCTCATAAATGTAATGATATTTGATATTGATGTGTTTGTATTGACACTTGATTTTTTGTCAGTTCTTTTTCAAAAAATTATAGAAAATCCATGAAAATTCATAAAAATTGCAAAATTCCTAATTTTTGGTATTTTTGTACTTTTTATTTTTTTAATATTAGGAAAATAAACCTAAAAAAGGAAAAATAGCATTTGTGGCTGTAAAAATGAAAAATGACCAATATTTTTATTGTAATTCGCTTTTCATTTTGGTTAAATAAAATTAACCAAAATGAAAAGCGAATTACAATAAAAATATTGGTCATTTTTCATTTTTACAGCCACAAATGCTATTTTTCCTTTTTTAGGTTATTTTCCTAATATTAAAAAATAAAAAAGTACAAAAATACCAAAAATTAGGAATTTTGCAATTTTTATGAATTTTCATGGATTTCTATAATTTTTTGAAAAAGAACTGACAAAAAATCAAGTGTCAATACAAACACATCAATATCAAATATCATTACATTTATGAGCAAGTCAAAGATAGTGAAATTGAGATTTTTGCATATCAAAGATCAAATTGCAGATATTTGACGAAACTATTGAAGGTGGATTCGTTCGAAAAATTAAAGAAGAAGCTTAGTGTTGTTGATTATTCAAATTAATTTTAAGGAAGGCTATTAAATTATTAATAAAATTGATTGTCGTTTTGACAATACTCCATGAAAAACGAAAAGAGGGACCTCATTAAATGCTAGCATGTGAATGAACATGAATGAAGAAAAGAAGGCCATGTTTTTTCTTGTAATGCATTTATTGGAGAATAAAGATAACAAGCTCCCAAAAAGTCATTGAAATTTTTCATGGAAAGATACACATGTTTTTTGATGACTTGGGTAGTGTTTTGACTTTTATTGTGTAAAGGCTACGGATGGTTCAAGATCATTTATTGTGTGGATTTTTGTTGCTTTGTGTTTTTAAGAAGATGTGGGCGATGCCTCGTCTTCAATATTATGTTTATCCTGGCATAAAAGTAATAGAAGAATAGTTCCTTGAATAGTACAACTCTAGCAATAAATAGAGCACTTGTTCAGCATTGTAATCAAGCCACAGAACTCCAAGTGAGCTTCGAGTTGTAGTACAAGTATTTTGCATTCCAATCAATAAATAATTTCTCCCTTCGATCTATATTTATTCCCTTATTTTGAATTTCCAAAGTCACCATTATTGTTTGGTTACAACATTTGATATCAGAGCTACAAATGGCATCCTCAAGTTCCATTCAATTCCAACTTCCAAAGTTGAATGCAAGGAATTTCAACAACTAATCTGTCTAGATGAAGTTCTTTTTAAATGACAAGATTTGTGGAATCTGGTTGAAAATGGCTACAATGAAGTGGCCAATACCGAAGCATTTGAGGCTTTAAGAAAGGAGAAGAAAGATTCTTTAGTAGAGTCCTGAAATAAAGATCAAAAAGCATTATATGCGATTTTTCAAGCAGTGGAGGAAACGATATTTGAAAAAGTATCAAGTGCAAAGACTACAAAGGTAGCATGGGATGCTTTACAAAAATCCTACAAAGGCGATGATCATGTCCAACAACGGTGCGAGTGCAAATACTTCGAGGTGATTTTGAGTCATTATGCATGAACGAATCTGAATCAATCTCAGTGTATTTTGATCATGTACAAATCATCGTTAACCAATTGATGATTAATGTTGAAGAACTCCACCAAATCTTAGGAAAATGTCGAGAAATCCTCAAACATGTTATATTTTTGCCAATTCATTCCTACACTTTTTATTTTGCTAATTAAGTCCTAAACATTTTCATGTTCTATCAATTGAGTCCATCCAACTAATTTTTATATAAAAAAAAATAGCTGATGTGGACGCCAGCCATTCTACGTGGCACAGGACTGACATAAACAATTTTTAATAGTATTTAATATATTTTCAAAAGTTCTTTTTTCAGTTCTTTGTATGTTTTTGCTTGTTGATTTGGCCGATTAGGGTCATCAGGTCCTCACCGGCCGCAAGCGAGGGCCCAATGACCCTCATTGGTGACATTAAGAGAAAATTAAAATAATAAAAAAAAACAAAAAAATGAATAAGAAATTTAAAATATATATATTCACTATTAAGAATTATCAATGTTAGCATTGGTCATGCCACGTAGGACAGCCAATGTTTACGTTAGCGATTTTTGGCAAAATTAGCTGGATAGACTTAATTGGCAAACGAAAAAAAGGCTTAAGACTCAATTGGTAAAATTAAATGGTTTAATAGTAATTGGAAAAAGTTCAACATGTTTAGAAATTTTTAGATAATTTTTCCTAAAATCTTAGGTAAATAAATTATGGACCAATTACAATGTGTTAACTGCTTCCTACCACACAAATCTCCTAAGAGTCAACTTTCTAACAATACATGACTGGTCCACATATCTAGAGGATAAAAATTTATAAAAATAACACCCACTCTTTAAAAAATATAATAAGGAAAACTCTTTTTTTTTACCAAAAAAAAAAGCCACATTTAGGGATGCAAAATCATGTAATGTTGAAATTTGGATGTAATGTGAAGTGAAATTTACATTGTCTGGACATGCGATGAAAATGTGTTATACAAGTTATCGTTTATGAACAATTTGCTTGTTTATACGCTGGCCCGGACACCTTCGATACCAAACAAAAAAAAAATAATAATTTGCTTGTTTATTGCGTACACATGTTGACATTTCTTTGTAAACAGGTTAATATATCAGCATGGTGCTGTCAAGTGTCGTGATCTGATAATTTCAAAGGAATAAAAAATTTTAGGATATCCAGGTTGAGTCGGGAGAAAGAGATGGGTGTGACCAGGTCAGATCAGGTTGTCAACTCCAACCCGACACATGTCATTTCCCAATTTAATCAGATTAAAGAAGGATCTAGCAGTCTTCGTTGTGCCATGTGTCGTGATCAAACTAAATCAGAATAAAAAATCAATAAAAAAATTGGATAATCCAATAAAAACTAGAAAAATTTCAAAAAAAAATCCAAAAATTAGTCAAAACTGTGTCGTTTTGGACTGTTTGGGACCCATTTGGTTCGGGTCAAGTGCCCAATGAGCACAGGTCGGGTTACCTGATCTAGATAACATTTTTGTACTAAAAAAAATCATTAAACAAATTAGAAAATCATTAAACAATAATAAAAATAAAAAATCCAAAAAAATCTTTAAAAAGCTTAAAAAAATTGAAAAAATTTCTTAAAAAATTAGAAAATTCTAGGCGTTTGCTAACTGATCGACCTCGTCGATGTTGTGTTTACATTCTGATTTATCTAGAAGCCCCAAAATCAGGTAGCGCCCGATTGTCAAATAAAAACAAGCCCAAAAACCTAGTTCAGACCATCTGGCAAAGGGATTTTGGGACGTTTTCGATCGACCCATTTCGACCTTTCGAATTATTTAGTGGTTTACTTTCTGCTAATACTTTTGATAGTTAATTCTTTAAATTGTTTAGTTTTTGCTATTTTCATATTAAAGGGGAGGGCATAGCTCGTCGCCCCGGCAAAATTCACTACCATTCGCCTCTCCGCGACCTTCATGGCCCCGTACATAACCCAACCCCTCAATGCAAGTTTTCTTGTCCATCAACGCGGCGCCCACTCATATTTCCAGGTTACTCATGCGCCACGTGAAGTCCTAAGCACCAAGCTCCTCACAATTTCAGTGAGCCAATCTATGAAGTCGCGCATTTTTTAAAGGCAACCATCTTAAGTAGAAAAATGCGGGCTTTTTACGAAAATGGGTTAAAATTTTTTTCTTTTACGGATTTGGGTTTTGCGGTGAGAAAAATACGAGAATGGGGCTTGTTCGGCAGTGGAAGTGCCGAACAAGCCCTTGTTCGGCGCTCCTAGTGTGACATCCCGAAATTCGGACAATTATAAGATGAATGAATTTGGATTTTGGGATTAAGAGACAAATATTGGACATCGCCTCGAAAGGCTCGAAATTGGCCGATTGGTACGAGAGTGCCGAGAAGAAAGGCAGTAAATTGGAAATGACCGTTCGCCCCCGATTTTCTTTAGACTCCCTAGACAGTGGGTAGTGGAATTTTTAGTGAGATTAGAATTTCAATCTAGTGCGATCTCTTGACCAATTCCGTTCGCGCTTGAACCCCAATTTGTCCAGTTTGAGTCCGATCAGTCCCAATTTGCACGAATCTCGAGAAATGTCTCGTCAAATATCAAATCAATCACTTCAATCGCGTCAATCGACCATCGGTCACCATCAGTCAAACTTTTGACCGGTCAACCCGTGAATAGTGCCGGTCAACTCGTGAATAGTATTTTTCAATAATTGGAAGATATTTTCTCTCTCTCCTCTCTCTCTCTCTCTCTTCATTTGGCCAGCCAACATTCTCTCTCTACCTCAAAAATTCGTGGCTCATCCTCTCTCTAATCTCTTTCTCATTTTCTCTCGGTTTTGGTCCACCGGAGCTCCGCTGTTCACCGCCCGTTTCGCCGCCCAAACGTCGTCAGTTTGAGACGCCCTTTTAACCTCATCTTCACCTATCTCTCTAGAAGTTCTCCACCAAAAATCAGCCCAAGATGAGCCCTGGAACCCCCTCAAACAGAGCCAAAACCGGACCCTGCACAGGCTGAATCCCAGTTTTCTGCTGCGAACTTCAACCGGCTGCCACCGGAGATTCGACCGTTGGATCATCGCAATTTTTGGGTATGTCATAGTTCTCTGTCTTGAGGTTCTAACCCAACTTGAATCGCCTCAATCCGAGGTCGTTTGACCCTTCAAATGTATTTTCTCGTATCAGTCGACGAAACTGTTTTCTGGGTGCCGAAATTCTGTTTTAGCTCTAATTGATTTATATCGACCCCGGCTGCCCCTAGATCTCATTTCCATGTCAAATATATGATTTCTAGTTCGTTTTGATGTCGGTTCAGCCCCTGAACAGCCCCGGTTTGGATTAAATCCACCGGAATCCGTCGTCGTTGTTGTGCTCCGCCGTGCGTCGCTAATCATCGCTGCTTCCAGCCGCTTTCTCAGCCCTGTTTCAGCTTCGTTTATGTGAGTTCTACTTCTAAATCTTGAGTAGGGCATTGGATTATTCATGGATTGACTCTAGGATGTGATCCAAGGTAGATCGGTTTAGAAAATTTGACGGATTTGGCGATATTTATGGTGAATGGTTCTGTGTGAGGATATGCTGCGCTGTTCGCACTCGGTTTAAGGCTGATTATATTCTGTTTGAGCTGATTTTGTATCTAGAGGATGACTTGAGGTGGTTTAGACATTGAATTTTGAGCATTGGGATCAATTGGGGTGGAAACGGACCCAATTAATAAGTTGGGTCGCTAGTCGTGACACTTTGAGGGTTGTATATGGGTTGAAATTACATGCTTATGGGCTGGTCATGTAGAATTGTGGCCATAGATTGAGTCCCTATGAACCTTAAATGCGAGTTTTGGTTGACAAGGGCAGAGAAAGAGTAATTCTGGTGAATAATTGTGTGAGAGCCAAAGTGAATGGCTCAAAACACAATTTGGGGCAAGGATTTGATATGACTGTGTCTATGTTTATAGATCGCCTGAGTTGTAATGTTGTGAACTGTGCCTCGTAGTGTCTACATTGTCCATTCCTTTGAATTATGCCTGGTTGAATATCTTGCGAATTGTGAATTGCATGCTTAGGGTTCGATCTAAGAGTATCTGGTATCCTGAGCGAGATTTAGAGGATGAACTTGCTGAGCTGTTAGCTCACCCTGTTGGGGATTATCTTTTCAGATGTGTAGGTTTAACACTGGATCGAACGATGTAGACGATGAGGCTAATGGAAGGCGGTGAGGAGCCAAGTCGATGGAAGGGTATGGAAGTGGTAAGCCTTGAGGTAGCGTTCTGGGGCGCTACACCTAGCGCCGAACAACAAAAAAACCAAAAAAAAAACAAAAAAAACACTTGTTCGGCACTTA
>JAGVVM010019982.1:0-35432 GCA_019149425.1 Psidium friedrichsthalianum
AACTTTTACCGGAAATGACTAGGGTTAAATCTTTTTTTTGTCGTTTATATTTTACATTACTAATATTTACCACCCTTAAAATCTTGTACATTTTATGTTTCTCATTGGAAAACAAATTGACCATTCAACCATATATTTAATAGCAGATGCTACTAAAATGTAAATAATCTTTATAAGTACACTACAATTGTACTTGGGCTGAATTTGAATCAATGGAGGATGTGAAGAAGAATTTTCACATCTCATATTAAGTTATTCGCAAATTTTCTAATACTAATTCCGATATCGTTTCCAAATCCTAATCACTCAAACTTTCATGAGATCCTCTAATGGTAGTTTTAAAACTAATCTGAGTTTCAAAAAAAAATTCTTGTGGTCTTCTTTTGCTTATTATGTATTTCCCTATGTAATTTAAGGAAGATATCAGCCAAATTTTATGTGATAGAGCTAATTTTAAATTTAATTTTAGGGGAATTGTGTTTATGGATTTTTCATAAACACGTGATTAGTTCAATTTAAATTTCGTTCGAATTATTCTATTTAGCAGTTCATTGATTTCCGTATTATGTACTCTGATTTTTCATAGAAATACATAGTTTTGCCAAGTTTTTAACTGGCCAAAGTTGGCCCTTGCACGCTAATAAGTTGTGTCTTAGTTCCTTCATGGAGAAATCAAATGATCTCGACATTGAAGGACATGTACGTGTGCCTATATATGTTCAAGCATATCACATGCCTATATAGAGCGATAATCACCACGGGTCATATAAGGTTGTTCTCAATTTTGCGATAACAATTTCTTTCATTGTCTTACTTATTCCTGATTTTCCTATCTAAATTGTAAATATTGTCAATGATAATACCGTTTAAAGCAAGGTGTCAAAACGGTTCTACAACCGATATTCAACCCACATTCAATGGTGGTGGGTCAAAATGAGTTAACTTAAGTGCTTAAGTAAGTCATAAATGGATTACTTAGAAATTTAATAGATTCTAAATGAATTTTAAATGGGTCATAAATGGGTTAGGTAAAACAACTATCTGAAGAGTCATAAATAGATTTTATGAATATTTAAAAAATCATTTTTAATATATCAATATTTTATTATAATATTAACTTTTTCTTTTTTTTTAATCTTCTTTCTATTTTCTTTTTTCTCCTGCCTTAGCCTACGACGACCACTGATGAGCCTAGGGCAAGCTCTGCTCGCCAAGATCTGGCTAGCCTCAAGATCGACCTAGCTCTAGTGAGCCTCGAGGCTCAATCGAGCGTCGGCGAGCTTGAAGCTCAGCTCAGCCAATCCAAATGAGCCCAAGCTCACCCTAGGCGAACGAGCCTAGGCAAGCTCGGGGCTCATTGGGATCTGGCCTCAAGCTCGCAGTAGAGATCGGGCAAGCCTCAAGCTTGCTCACCTGATCGACTAAGCTTGAGGCTCGTCGGGATGTGGTCGATTCTCGAGCTTCCCGCCATCGCCAAAGCCTTGAATATCAACAGATGGAGAAGGGAGGTTGTAAATGGAGTTGCAGACGAAGGAGGGAGGAGGAAGGAGGAAAAAAAATAGAAAATAGAGAAAAGAGAAAATAAAAATAATTAAAATTTTATAATAAAAAAATTTCACAAAATTTATATTGTATGATTTGATTAATATCACTTTTAGAAATATCATTTTTTAATCAAATTATAAGAAATAAGTATTGTATGATTTATTAAATATAGAATTGTTTAAGAAATATGGGTCGGGTATTGGTCGCGTCGGGTATGAGTCATTGAATTTGCATTAGATGAATATGGGTAAAAACAGCTTAAATGGGTCATTAACACTTTGTTAATGTTAATGATAAAGATTCTCATAGAAGGAGGCGACAAAAACAAAGTTTTGTAGTTATTGCTATACAGTGCGAAATCGTAGAATAATGACTCTTATCCAGCTGCATTACTAATTATAATTGCTTCTAAGGTCGAATGGACCATATAGAGCATCTTTACAAAATTTGGTATCGCATTAGACAAGTTGACCATATTTAGTAACTTATAAAATTCTACCACTTTACCTAAATGTCCATCGGTCCAACCAAAATGTATAACAATAAACTATTGTCTTTTTGTGGGGACAACGGTCCAAAAAGTCCTAACCTTACTGCATATTTGCCGGGAAAATTACCGAAAAAGTCATAAACCTATTATAATTATGCAAATTTAATCCTAAATCTTTTTTTTTACCGATTCAATCCTAAACCTTTTATATTCGTACCAATTTACTCCTTCCAACAAATTTTGATCAAAAATCACACACGTGGCTCGAGTTGAGATGCTGTGGCATGACCGATGCTAATGTGACCAACTCTTTTCGTAAATTTTTGGTATTTTTTTCATTTTCTCTTTTTTTTTTCTTTTTCTTCCTCCAACCGATCATCAAGGCCAAATGCAAGGGTAGACAAGGCTTGTCCTTGGGAGGTTACACCTCACCAGTGGCTGGCGAGGGCCTCACCCTTACCTCTAGCTGATCGCCGGGCTCGATGGTCGGTTGGAGGAAGAAGTTAGAATGGGGAAAAAGAAGAAGAAGGTAAAATAAAAATAAAATTGAAAATTAGAAAAAATTAAAAATTATTAACATTGGCCACGTCAACGATTGCTGGTCAAAATTGATCGAAAGGACTAAATTGACATAAATGAAAAAGATTTGGAATTGAATGGTACAAATGTAAAAGGTTTAAAATTGAATTGGTACAATTGTAATAGATTAAAGATTTTTTTAGTAATTTTCAGTTTAGTCCTAAACCTTTTCATATTTTGTCAATTGATTCCATCTGATCAATTTTACCCAAAATCGCTTATCTGGACTTGGCACAGCCAGCATTGACATGAAATTTTTTAATATATTTTTTGATTTTATTTATTCATTTATTCTTTTTTCCTTTGTTTTTTTTTATTTACAAATCTGGCTGGCGACCTCACTAGCCAACCATTGGTGGCCACAAACGTGGGCTTGCAACACTTGCCTAGGCTAGGCGAGGGCCTCCGCGTCGCGCCTTCACCAAAAAGGGCCGCGAGCCATAAACCGGTTTGTAGATGACCAACTTGTTTTGCCGCCCACTTTAAGTGTGCCATAAACCGAATTTGACATATAATACCCCACGACAAGTATAGCAATTTATATATGACATCTTAATTGTGTACTGATGCACACAAGAATACTTTTATTTTAAGAGTGGTATTTTGTTCCACCACTTTCTTCTAACCATGCGTTTACGGTGGGTTACAGAAATGAACGATAATATTTTGGTTAGTTAACATGTAGGTAATATTCAAACTTTGTAATCTAACAAGTCATGGCAAGGACGAACCAAAATATAGTTCTTTTCATCAAATTACGATTTGAAGGATGGTTGAGGGCTTATAGTCCCTTTCTTCAAATTACTAATTGAAGGACAGTTGAGGGCTCACATCCTTTGGTGAATGAGCCATGCCCAACGAAGGCTGCGTGTGTGAGAGCTTTTGCAAATAAAAAGACCTCAGATTAAAGGAATTTCATTAAATGCAAATATTGTTCGGTAAATCCTATTTGCCAAAATGAAAATATATATGTGTGGGAAATATTCTTCTCTTTGGGTTTTTTATTATAGAGAATTTTTAAATGAAAAAGAAAAAGAAAAGGACAATGGAGAGAACGAGGAGGAAGAGGAAGCAAAGCTGAAAAGGAGAATTTACACTTGCTTTGATCCTTGCCTTCGATTCTCCTTGCCTTAAGAAGAATCAAAGAGTTACTTGCCTTCATTAAGGCGAGAGTATGAGATTCTCCTTAAGGCAAGATCTACCCAGAAAGAAATGGAGACTCATAACTTCATGAAAACCCTCCCAAAAACTGACGAATCGTACCATCCATTTCCTTAAGGGGAGTGCTCAATGGGGAATTCATACTTTCTAGAGATTGCAATTTGCTCATTTGCCACGGACAGCAGACCTGGTACTTCATTTTATTTCTTGTCCTTGCGCTCTATTTTCTTTTCTTTTTTTGGTAATCTAAGTCTCTGTTGTTATTCTTAATAATTCACGTCTTTTACTTATGAACGGCTTTCAATTTTATATGGTTGTAATGCCGGACAAAAAATGGTTCAGAAAAGACCTTTGTACATTCACGACCATACATGAGCGTTAAGAAAGAGCTTACCTCACTATAATTAGGCTCCATTCGTTTCGTGAAAAATGAGGCATTTCTAAAAATATCTTCCGCAATACAATATCGAAAATTGGATTGGATTCTTTTTCGTGCACTCCTTTTAATAATTTTTATGTTCTAAAAAAATTAGATTTTTATTTTTTTATTTAACTTAATTTTGTTCTTTTCCTTTCTCCTCCTTCCTCCTTCATCCTCCGCCAACCGCAGCCTTGGCAATGGCCAACAGCCTAGAGACAGGCCATGACACGGGCCAATAAGCTCAAGGCGATGGATAACTATGTGACGCATGGAGAAATGGGATTGTAGCAGCATATTAAGAAACTTTCTCAACAATTTCTAGAAGATTGTTGATCCATTAAGCACATCTAATATTGAGCTAATTCTCCATTTCTCTTTAACATGATTATGTTTGAAATTCATTGTAAACTATATGGAAAATCAAGACAAAAAAAAAGATGAGAATCGTGTTTGTAATGCAAATGATTCTAATTTTGATTTTGCTCTTAGGAATAACCTTGGAGCAAAAATAAGAACCAAAAAAAAGTTGGTTTTTGGAAAAAGGAATCACTTTCGAGAATCAAAAATAAAATGGAGTTTTACATCTTAGGTACTTTAGACTTAGTCTAGTTCTAGAAAATTTGGAAAAAGATAAAACAATATGCGTAAATACTTAGCATTGCCTTACCTCATAGGTTTAAGAATGAATTGAAAATTTGCATGAAACAAATTTAGAAAACACTCAACTTCAGTATCAAATGGGCATTGATGTTAACCAAGTTCTCAGACCCTAGATTTCTCTGATTTTGTAGATTCGAATAGTTTCTTCCGATCACTCGGTAATATTTGGCTAATCTAAAATCACTCACTAATGCAACATGCTTTCTCTTTTATTTTTTAAGCTTAAAATGACTCATTATGACACAGCAAGAATATTACGAAAAAAATTTATACACAATGTAATATGTTATATAAGAGAATCAATATGAATTAATTTTCAATTAATTCGAATGCATGATGAATTTCACAAAATAATTATGTAATTATTTGACTTAATTGACAAAATTGGAAAGAAGAATTATTTTCGAAAAAAAAATTTGTGCTGTTACCACATTTTTTTTTATAAACAAAAATTTTATGCAACTACCAACACATTCTAATTCTCTAAAACTTATCTAGGAAACAGAATGAGAAAAAATCAATTTTATTTAGAATCACTTTTCGGAATAAAATCTTTGCCATGCAGGCCTGAAGTGTCAAAAGCACATGATATATGCCATAATAGGTATGTAACACTCGTACGCAACTATCGTCGATTGGCTCTTGTCAGCGATTGTTGTTATAGCAGGCTCCCCCAATTTGTGATGGTGGTTAAAGGCTGTCTCATCAATAACACTAAATGGGCTCCCTCAAAGTATCATAGCCCAAGTTATTTTGTATTGTCAACATCTAGATAGTATAAATTTCTGATTGTTATCCAAAACCCTAAGCTTTGATGATGATAATCATCTTGTATATCCAACAAAAAAAAAATGCAAGTACATGCAAATAAGACTTCACTTAAGATTGGTTAACAAATTCCTTGTCTTCTTCATAGATAATTTCAAAACATAGCGTTGTTCTTTTTTCCTTTTCTTTTTAAAGTACAAGTTTGTCAAGGCATGTCGGTCCGCTCCATGTGCCAAGCACAGTCCATAAAGGGTTATGGGTCATGCCACTCCACGATCTTGCACCCTCGACCCAGCATGGCCCCGCCATTTCGTTCCTTCTTGCATAGTTAGCAATGGGACGGGCTTGGTCTACCCCGTCCCGACCCAACTTCAATGCTTGGATGCATGTGAAGGCATGCTAGACAGAATTTGCAAATTCTAGATACTACATGCTCGTCAATAGATATTGAAAAAGATATACACACACATATTCATCACCAATATATCGTGGAACCCAGCTCACACACCGCTTTAATGGTGAATAGCCCAACCCTTGGAACATACTATAACCTTAGGTGGTGAAAAGCTGACATCGAGGTGCCAAACCTTTTGTCAATGTGAACTCTTAGGGAAGATTAACCTATTATCCCTAGAGTAACTTTTATTCATTGAGCGATGGGCTGAATGAGAGAGAGAGAGAGAGAGAGAGAGAGAGAGAGAGAGAGAGAGAGAGAGAGAGAGACTGCACATTCGATGCCATGTGAAATGGGATTACACGGCTATGACTTTTCACTATAGCTCCGAGCGCGATCTTGGTAGCTGGCAATGTTGGAATCCAATGAAGACGAATAACGCACATTCATACTTTGATCTTTCTAAAGCAAAAATGATGAGAAGGAGACCCCGATCAACAGTCAAGGTCTTGAGAATCAAATACATTTGCTCGGTGAATGAGATTGAGGACAATCTCGTCTTTCCTCTCCCACTTGTTTCTGGGGATCAACAACTGCACAATGGTTGGGAGCCCCACCCGCTTGCTCCCGCGGTTGCCGATGGTGGCTGCTAGCATCCCCTTGACCTCGGGACATAAACAAAATGACGCATTTGGGGTGAGAGGACAAGCGAACATGTAGGGTTGATTTGGTGATTTTTTAGAGAAATATTCCTTCGATTTTCTAATCATATTTATTTGCTTTTAAAGACTTTAAGCGGTTGTTATTAAATAAATACGTTTGCAATTTTAAGAGCATAAATGCCGAGACATGCCATGACGAGATCCGATATCAAATTTCCGCTCAATTTCATTCTTTTTATTTTCTCCTCTTCTCAAACAATGTATTATACGCCTTAGTTCATTTTATTCTAAGTGAAGTCTTATGCATATACTTGATTTTTTTTTTTCTGAATACACAAGATAATTATCATCATCAAACTTAAGATTTACAACAACAATCGAAATAACAATAGGATGAAAATTTATACTATCTGAGAATATAAAATGTGCAAGTAAGCACAATCTTATAGAATTCGATGGTTGATGTAGCTGTGATTAGTCCAATACAGGTCAAGACATTCAAACGTACTCATCGAATTATTAGCGCGCCCTTAATACTAGTGATATCCTAATACAAAGTGGATATATGAAATGTTAGTTTTCTCTTTGTTGTAGCATGTTTGAAACGACAAGATATTTTCGTTTTTGGGTCAAAAATCACACGATATTTAACATAGTATAAACTGCTAGAGTTGTTGTTGTTGTGTTGTTGTTGTTGTTCTACATTAGTTGTGAATGGGTCATATACACTCTTTATATTCATATGGTCTCCTCCATCTATCAGCTTAAACTTTTGGGTTGGATTTTCTAATATGATATTAGAACCAGTGTTATTACTTTCCGTGTATGGGACCCACCCTCTATTAGTCAATTTCCACGTGCCACTCGTAATCCAGCTTGCTAGTTGTGAATGGTCCTGTATAATTTTTATATTCATGTAGTCTCCCTCCACTATCAGCTTAAATTTTTGGGTTGAACTTTCTAATATAAACAATCGCCTTTTAACCTAAAAGTCAAGTTTGAAACATAAGATACATTTTATATTCATGTAGTCTCCCTCCACCTATCAACTTAAACTTTTGAGTTTGACTTTCCAATATAAACAACCGCCTTTTAACCTAAAAGTCAAGTTTGAAACATAAAATTAGATAAAAGTTTAATCCAAAAACTTAAGCCGTGAAGAGCATGTGAATTTCATTGTCAACCAAATGTCAAATACTTCAACACAAAAGAAACAAAGAAATATATATATATATATATATATATATATATATAGTAAGTATTACTTCATACCCCTCGAATCAAATCAGGAATGTGTCTCTAGAGATTTTTTTAAGGCAAGGTTAAAACAATGCATACAGTATCCTTCATTTTTAATTTAACTTTTTACTTTAATTTCTACCAATTTTTTTCCTCGTACTCTTGAATATAGAGTTAAATTAGTCCATTTGAATCAATTTGGTCTGATAGACCTCCGACGAGGAAATCCGAATTAGCCATGGTAAGCATTTTCACTTTTGTGTGTGTGTGTTTGTTTTTTTTTTTTTTCCCCCGGGGGTAAACGATTATGTGGTTGTACACGTCAAAATCCAATCAACAAATCAAAAGGGGGGGAGAGAGAGAGAGAGAGACTCCTTCCCCGGCAAGATTTGTCGGCCATCTCACAATCGCCAGCGGCCATCGCATCATTACTGATAAGGCCTGCTTGATGTGTCACGGTGGTGGAGTGGCAACTAGCCACCATTGAGCGAGGATCAATTGACCTACGCTTGGAGGTGGCGAGAGATGTCACCACCATGCAAGGGGTGCTTGCCGTCGCCCAGATCTGCGCAAGGGCTTGAGGCCTTCATCGTTCCATGTCAGGGAGGGCTTAGTTGATCCATGATTGGTTTGAGGTCATCGACAAAAAACTATTTGCCTAGGTCGCTTCGTTTGGTTTTGTCCAACTTACTTCACTTTTTATCCAATTTTCTTCCTTTTTTTTTGTCAAACTCATTTCCTATTTTCTTTGCGAGTTCCGGAATACCCTATTCATAGGTCCGAGTTCCATGCCTATAAATTGAAAGGTCCATACTGCTCGAGGCCCCGAAAAGGGCAGCCGATGAAGGAGGGGCGGCGGTGGCAGCGTACAACAATCTTAAGACGGAAAGCAAGAACCTAATTGGACATCTGATCGTTGCGAAAAATGAATACCAGGGGATCTATCACGTGATAATTCTGCATTTTTTTTTCTGATGTCAGACTCTTCGGTAGTTTAAACTCTTCTGTGTCTAAGGCTACTCATTTGAAAAGAAATCCCAAGTGCTTCTGTCAAGATCATAGTGTAGTATTGTAATTAGCTCTTTAGGGTTTCTAAGGTTATAATTATTGACATTTTCAACGTGCTGGAATAAGTTCTTCTGGACGTTATATAAGAAACATGAGTTTGTATTAGTACTGAATTAAATTCTTTTGTCTGAACTCATGAGTGGTCATAAAGGTTTAAGGAGTTGAAAACTACATGAACCACTGCAAATAACATTAATGCATCTGTAACACCGTTTCGTCTCAGGATAAGGGCATCTTTCAACTATAAATAGGGTATGATGTCCACCAATCCACAGCAAAAAAAAAAACATAATCAGAAACCAGTAACATTAGGGCCTCAGAAGAGCAAGCATGGCTACTTTTAATGGCAACTGGCTAGTTCTAACAGTCCTCGTCGTTCATGCGCTTTCAGCGACATCTTACGTCGAATCAGCGGGCGCATCCAAGGAGATGGAAACCTGCGTGAAGCAATTGGACGAGGCGTGTGGGAAAGAGATCTTGCTGAGGGTTTTCTTCAACGACGGCAATCCCTCGGCCGACTGCTGCATGCAGCTCGTGGAAATGGGGAAGCCGTGCCACGACAAGTTGGTCAAGGCGACTGTCTCGTCGCCGCAGTACCGGAAGAACTCGAAGGCGATCCTGGAGAGGAGCCAGAGCACCTGGAGCGAGTGCCTCTTCGAGGCAAAATCGTCCTCTCCCCACATCACCTCGTGCCCCCCGACGTCCGACGTGGACTGCGGGAAAGAGATCTTCTCGAGGATTTTCCGCAGCGAGGGAGAGCTCAGCAACGGGTGCTGTGGCGTGCTCGTGCAGATCGGGAAAGACTGCCACGACAGGCTGGTCAAGGGGCACATCAATTCGGGGAAGCTGGGGTCGAACAAGACGGCGATCCTGGATGCGAGCGCAGCGGTCTGGAACTGGTGCTCGTACCTTGGGCCAAGCCTTCCGTCTCTGAAGGCGTGCGAGGCGAAGATCGACAACAAGTGCGGCAAGGAGATCGGGCTAGGCATCTTCTACGGGAAAGGACAGGTCACCAAACAATGCTGCGCGAAGCTTGTGAAGATGGGACCAGAATGCCATGACAAATGGGTCAAGACCAATGTGGCGAAGCCTGAGTTCCAGAAGAGTTCTATTGCCATCATAGATAGAAGCACTAAGATTTGGAAAAATGCGTTTCGTATGTTTAGTTAAGCTAGATCGCAGATGAGATAATTAGAACGGGTGCAAAAAAAAAGAGGCATCAGCCTGTTTTTTTTGTAGCTAACGAGTGAACCCTTTTTTTTTTTGTCAAAACGAGTGAGCCTTTGAATGGATTGAAAAAGTGCACCGCTTTCCAAGCATATTGCTTAAAAAAAAAAAGAGGGAAAATGCTGAATCATACATCTTAACCGTAGATCCAGACATCATCACTACATGTTTTGCATAAAGCAATAATTGATTGAGAGATCGTGTGTCAGAAATAACTGACAGTATTATCAAACTGTTAGGCTAGCAGCTCTTCAAGAAAAACTATGAGATATAAGAATCGCATACAGTTTCTCTTGATTTATTAATTGAATGATGGAATATTTTCCTCGGTCCATTAATCTTGTACATTTTATGTTTCTCATTTGGAAAACAAATTGTCTTCAACCATATTATTTAATAGCAGATTCTACTAAATTTAAATAATTCTTTATAAGTACATTACTATATACTTGGGCTGAATTTGATTAATGGAGGAAGTGAGGAAGAATTGTCATCTCATTATTAAGTTATTCGCATATTTTTTTAATACTAATACCGATATCATTTCCGAATCTTAAATCACTCAAACTTTGTGAGATCCTCTTATGCTGGTTTTATAATTGATCTGAGTTTCAAAAAATTTTCTTGTGGTCTTTTTTTTGCTTACTATTGTATTTCCCTATGTAATTTAAGGAAGATATCGGCCAAATTGTATGTGATAGAGCTAATTTTAAATTTAATTTTTAGTGGAATTGTGCGTATGAATTTTCATCAACCGTGTTAAGTTCACTTAAATTTCGTTTGAATTATTCTATTTAGCAATTCATTGATTTCTGTGTTTTGTACTCTTATTTTCCTAGAAACATAGTTTTGCCAAGTTTTTAACTGCCAAAGTTGGCACTCCCACCCTAATAATTGTGTCTTAGTTCCCTTGATGGAGGAATCAAATGGTCCTCGACATTGAAGGACACGTATGTGTGCTTATATATGTTCAAGCATATCACATGCCTATATATAGCGACAATCACCACGGGTCATATAAGGTTGTTCTCAATTTTGCGATAGCAATTTCTTTCATTGTCTTACTTATTCCTGATTTTCCTATCTAGATTGTATATTGTTAATGATAATAACCGTTTAAAGTGAAGCTCCCAATCTTCAATACCACTAATTTCTTTGTGAAAGACACATTGAAAGGCATGATCCCAAACGGTGGAAAAAGTTCTTCCTCAAGATTCTGCTTGATGTTCTTCATCTCATTGAAGACATCCGAATCGTGCCTTCGACTAATTAAAACTCATGTCAACATGGACAAAGGCCCACGATTGTCGACCATCACGGCCGAAATTCTCCAAAGATAAATTGTTTTTCCATAGTACAGTTTTCTACGCAGGAATGAACCTATGAGCTGATTGTAGGTATGTCCTACCGGGCCAAGAAAAATGATAAAGATGTTAAAAGATCTGCTAGCAGAAGTGCGATTCTTTGGCCGTATCCCGTGCTCGGTTGTGAGTGCACATTAACAGGGCATTAGTACCCTTGTCACGGCCACAATGACATCCTCGACGTTTTTCTACTGCTAGTGGACGGGGAGAGTCTGCCTCAACCTCCAGCGGTAGAGCCATTGAGGCATCGTTGTTGGATCCGTTTAGCTCCGCGGAAGAGTAAGCTGGAGCTGGCCAAGTCATCGGTGGAGGAGCAGGCTGAGGCGCCATGTTTAATTTACTAATAAATTAGAGCTTATAAACTCATGCCATGTCTATTTTTTATTGGTTAATTTCAATTGAGTGGATCATAGATAAATTGTTTGCATTTTATTTTTTTCTCAATGAATCTTTTAAATGATTATGGATACTTTTAAAAGAAACAACTTCAAACATTAAAAAAAAAAGTGAAATATTACGTGTATTTCCGTGCTTTTGGCTAGCGGCATTTTCGTCTCAAATCATTGAAGTATAATCTAAATTTCCCAATAGTAAACTAAGATTTCCCCATTTTAAAACCTAATCTTAGACCCCAAAAAAAAAACCCCTAATCACCAAATTTCCCAAATCTCCAAATTAGGGATTAGGATTTTTTTTTTTTAAGGAAAAGGGATATTCACTTTATCTTAGAAGCCCCATCTCTTACCACCTTCATATCCTCCATTCCACCGTTCCCAATCATTTCTCATCCAAGGAACCAACCTCTATCCATAAGAAAATGTTGAGTAACTCCAGTCACACGATGACTATTTGATGTTACAGGAAAACAATTGCGAAAAAGAGAATTTGTGTTCACTAATAAATTGGAGCTTATAGACTTGTCAATTATCTGGTCGAATAACGTCTCTAAGTTGATCAGCAACGCTTTGTCCACAAATTTTGTGCCCCACGTTACGCCGAACTGCACCAATGAGTTCCTACTTGGGTGAGGCCCAGCGATTTGAAAGCTCGTGCAGTCTTTGTCCACGGCATCTAAGGCCAATATCGTGATGGCCCAAGACGGTTCGGAGAACTACAAAATGATTAGTGAAGCTGTAATCACGGCATTGAAGCGATCTAGCATGGCAAGTTACATAATCTATATCAAGGCCGATACGTACAAAGAGAATGTCGAAGTTTGATCGAAATTGGCGAACATTATTTTCGTGGGTGATGGTCTTGGGAAGACCATAATCACCGGAAGCAGAAGTGTTGGTGGAGGATCTACTACCTTCAATTCAGCAACAATTGGTTAGTTTATATTATTTAAGTTTTTCATGATCTTGTGCATTTTCTTCGGGATAAATACTGAAAAGGGAAAAAAAGAAAGAATTATCAACTACCAGTTAGTCTATTCATGAGGCCACTTTGCTTAACAAAGTGAACTTCGTATGCCTTATAAGATCATAGTTTCTTTTTGTATCGGCATAAGAGATGCAACTTCGAATAGACATGAAAGATTTAATAGTTGAAGCATCAATGGACGCACTTAAAGATTAAAAAGACCAGTGGCAAGGAAAATTAAAGAAAAAATTAGTAATACTTTCCACCCATTCCGATTTATTTTTTTTTATTTTTATTTTTTTGTAATATTATGAATCTGTGCCAACGTCGGTCTATGCTTATAAACAACATTAATTATTTTGGTCTTGCTCCAAGACATGTTAGTGTAACTGCTTTGGCATTGCCAGAACGGTCACATACCAACTATGGAAATTTACTCCTTTTGGAATGCCAATACACAATGCGCCATGAGTAGCCAAATGATCAATTCTTCGAGCCGAATGGAATACAGAGAAAATGAGAATGTTCTTAGAGACCTTTTCAGTGTTTAGCCTAAGGTGTATCCTGTGACAGACACAAATTGTCTTCGACCATTTTCCTGGCCTTCTCTTGTTTTCTTGGTCCTTGGAATGTTTAAATGTAGTTTATCGGGAATAAGCTTATTTAAAACGGCAGCAAAATCACCAAAAAAAGTTATAAACTTATTATAATTGTGCTAATTCAACCTTAAACTTTTTTTTTCCGACTCAATCTTAAACTTTTGCAATTATATCAATTCAGTTTATCTAACCTAATTTGGCAAATGCACGACACATGCACGACACCTACAGGGAGTTTAGAAGATTCTGACAAACAAGAAATGACCGGCTTCTTTGCCATTAGCAAATGTTGACACTTTGGATAAGTTCCACGGGAGAGTTTACAATATGGAAATTTGAATAATTTGTCCCATATTGTCTATGTAATCAGTAATTTGATGTTCACATGTAGCTGTGTGGCTTAGTAGCTGTTAGAATTGATTAGCAATATGGAAATTTGAAACGAGGAGTCGGTTGGACATCTAGATGCTTTGCTTTTCTTTTCTATTTTATCATCAAAGTAACATGAAGTTTGAACGATTAACACATTCACATTGCAACCATTACTTTCCAACTTTAAAGCAATGAAGACCTTAATTACTTGCACAATACGAGTTGATGCGTGTTTTATTTCTTCACTGGTCCTTTCTCAATCAACCATATGTATGTGCTGTATTCCACATGTGATCAGATCCACATAAGAAATTTTGAACAACCTAATCTGGTGAATAGTCGAATAGACAGTTCAACAAACTAAGGTCGTCATTTGATAATAACCATGTGAAGCAAGCAAAGCTTAAACATTACACATGGATAATATTCATAATTTTTAACAACTGCATAAAATCATATACTATCAGGTTAATATTATGGTTCAAAGTATAAGAATTCATGAACAGTAATTTTTTTTTTATACATAGTTTCTATTATAAACCGAAATTTTATAGTAATGTGGCTATTTATTGATATTTTTCTCAAAAGCAAACACCACCGTAAACACAAGATTTTAGATATAATAATAATTAATCGAATTGGGGTTTTGACTTCCACAAATAATCAAGCTTAAAAGGAGGAGGATAATGAGTAACTTCAGTCACGAATCACCTCTATCTACAAGAAACTGCATGAGTAACTTCAATCACACGATTACCATTCGGTGTTACAGGGAAACAATTGAGAAAAAGAGAATCTGTGTCCATTCTACTAATAAATTGGAGCTTATAGACTTTTCATTTATCCTTTTTTTTACTGGTTAACTTTCATTTAAGTGAATTTTAGATAAATTATTTTAGTTTCTATTTTCATCTAAATGAACCCTTTTAAATGATTTTGGATACACCAAAAATAAAAAGAACTAAAAAATATTATATATATATATAGTGGAAAATTGCATCGGGAGTTTTGCATGCAATTTTCCATGCCTTGGGCAGGGACATTTTCGTCCCAAATCATCAAAGCATAATCTAAATTTCCTAATATTATCCTAAAACATCCCAAATTTAACTCTAAACACCAAATGTCCTAAATTTCCAAATTAGGGATTTGGTTTTTTGTTTTTATTAAGAAAAGAGGCATTAACTTTAGCATGGAAGCCCCATCTCTTGCCAACTCCACGTCTTTCAATCCACCATTCCTGATTATATTCTCATCCAACTAACGGCCTCTGTCTATGAGAAAATGCATGAGTAAGTTCGACCACTCGATGACTATTTGGTTTAACAAAGACACAATTGAGAAAAGGAGAATCCTTATTTATTTTACTAAAAAATTAGAGCTATAAGACCTACATCGCCTAGCTAGGGTGTTCTAGGCGTGACTATAAGCTTCACAACACCCCTTTACCATCAGCTATAATTTTTGGTATGAGACCGCCCCAAGGTGGATCATTTATTAAATTTTTTTTCATTTTAATTTTCATCTCAATGAACTTTTTTAAATGCTTTAAGATACCCTAAAAAGAATGGAATTTACAAACTCAAAAAAACAAGTGGAATATCATGCTTGTGTTTTACAGGGCAGGGGCATTTTTGTCCCAAATCATTGAAGCATAATCTAAATTACCTAATATTAACTTAATTTTTTTCAATTTAACCCTAGTCACCAAATTTCCGAGTTTGGGATTAGGTTCTTTTTTAAAAAAAAACAAAAAGGGGCATTCACTTTATCCTAGAAGCCATGTTCATTTTTACTAATAAATTAGATCTTATAAACTTGTCATTTATCTATTTTTTATCGGTTAATTTCAAATTAAGTGAATCGTAGATAGAATTTTTTTCTTTTGTTATTTTCATCTCAATGAAATCTTTTAAATGATTTCGGATACACTTAAAATAAAGAACTCCCAATTTGAAAAAAAAAATATTCGTGCTTTTTCCAATCCATGTTTGGCTTAAATTGATCTCATTATCCCTTGTGAGTCACATTTTTTTTATTTAAGTTTATTTCTTTTTTTAACTTTTTTTTTTGGGCGACGGGTATTAATTGGGATGGAAGAACGATAACTACCAAACAATGTTATATCATCCACCAATTTTCCTTAAATATTTAAAAAAAAAAAAGAAAGGCAAAAAATTTGGACAAATCAGCCTTTCACATAGAACGCGGGGTCCTCTATTTAGGATACGATGAGGATACAAGCAAAAGTGCATTGGGTTTAGGTCTTTCACATCGATCTCGAAAGGAAGTAGTAATGCCAATGTTGACACCTGAATTTTAGTCTACAATCCAATACATATTTAATGAGAAACAAAACAAAAGCTGAAATAAGTCATATGCGTCCCTGCCCAAGTGTGGCCCACCGTCACCCAAGCAACAGAAGCCAGCTTGAACTTTATAACAATGAAAAGAGGCCCATAAGAATAGATGAATGCTGGCCCATGGGCCTTCCCCCAGCCCTTTCCTCTTCCTCTTCCTCTTCTGGAAGATTCCAGAAGGGGCACGTGGCCTTTCGACGTTCGTCTTCGTTGCCTCTGAATATCCACCATCTTCATCCATGGCAGAATCCCCAACACAAGAGAGGGGGAAAGAGGCCTTTTTTTTTTTTTTGGTCTAATCTTATTCTATTCTATTTTATAAGCCACCGTGTATATTATATGTGTGCTATGCATGCACATGCCGCGAAATCTAACTTTTTCCTCACACGTCCCTATCCCAACTCCCTCAAAAGTGGAGATTCGAATCCCTTACTTCCCTCTTCCTAAGTGAGAAGAATAGTCACTAGGATAAATCTTCATGGTTGAGAAAGAAGGGTCCATGGAGAGAGAGGAAAAAAAAATATATCACATTAGAAATGGAAAATTGGAATAGGGTCCGACCAAAAAAATTAAAAAAAGGGGTCGTAAGGAGCAAGTGGAGATTCAGGGAGGGGGGAAAAACTATAGGGAGGGGGGAAAAACTATAGGAAGAGAGTTCTTTTTAGTATTAGTATCGCAAAAAACCTTCGAATTGTGTCACCATGACACAAATGCCCCGAACTTCTTTTTGTGTCAGTAAAAATTTTAAACTTTCTCATTATGACACAAATACCCTCGATCTTTTTTTTTTGTCACCAAAAACCCTTGAACTTATATCATTGTGACAAATATACCACGAATGGAACTGAAAATAGATAATATATATGGCACATATGTATAAGTTTAGTCTTTTCGTGACACGAAAAAATAGTTGGGAGTATTTGTATTACAGTGGGAAAATTTAGAGTTTTTTATGACTCCAATTTTTTTTTTTTTTTGTGTTGTATTTGCCCTTCTTTTTAAGGAGTTAGGTTGTTTACGGGAATAGCATTTACTTAGGCATAGCGAGTATAAAAAAAACTGTCCAATTAAAATCTTGATCGGCAGAAGCCACATCCCCTTGTGAAAATCCCCTCACCTGCAATTTAATTGCTTTATCGCATGTCAGCGATCGCCGGTAAATTTACCAATTTTCACCCTAAAATAGAGCAAGTAGCTTTCAATCTGTACTCTCGAGAGTGGGAAGGAGATATACTCCTTTTCTTCCATGGAGGCTAGGTTTTTTTTTTCTTTTCCTTTTTTGCCCTTTTTTTTGTCGTAACGGAGGCTAGGTATTAGCGGTGAGCAATCGACTAATTGGATCGGAAGCAGCCTCGATCGGATCGGACCAACGAGTTTGGTCCGATTACGGATGTCATCGGTCCACTTTCCAGTTCCTCAAAGTGAAATCGGTGTTCGGACGGTCCGATTCTCGATTCTAAGAGGGAATCAGACTAATAGACTACCCACCTGAACAGATAAATTTCTAATTTTTCGTAATCTTTTAAACGCACAACTTGGTTGTTCATATGGGTTCGTATGTTATGCAATTTTATCGGAGAAGGCCACTGCTAGAATGCTTAAAAGGTTTATTTGTGTGGATTTGTTCCCTGGCTACACCTTTTTGATTAAGTACTTTTCGTTACTCCTTTCCATGTGCCGCACGAAAAGCTTTTGGACTTTTTGTTCCATTTGGCTTTCATAAATTTCTAATTACTAGCAAAGTATCAAAACTAGCACGTTTAGTTCTTAATATCGCTTGCATTAAATCGTTACTTTTTATTTTCATTTGACCGATTTTAGGGACTTTCGGTCAATTCCTCGGTTTCAAAATTGAGAATCAACATCATGCTCACTCCTACTAGGTATTCAAGTACCCCATGTCCCCCCTATTATAGTGCAAAATTGTCATGACCTTTTGTAATTAGTTTGTGAAATCTCTAATTCATCTTGATGATGTTATTCTATTTAATTATCTGGATTTTGGGTCGCATCTATAACCCACAATGTTTATTGGAGCGTTTTACAATTTATTTCACGTGTGGCTTATTTCCAATGAGACCTCACCTTCGTAGCTCCTTCCTCAACCCCAAGAAGGAACCGACCACCTTAATTTATCCGCATAAAACCCCTCACAATCTTTGTATGGGGCACAGGTCTTTTTTTTAAGTAAATTCATGACCAATCGTTGAGTATACATTTCATCAGCGCATCACGAACAACTGGGCGCATGAATTCTAAAGCTAAAGATCATTAATGGCAGTTCGTTCAGCCTCAAATTGGCATTCTATTGCATGACATCCAGATTTTATAACAACCTTAAAATCCAAGCAGAGACCACCAACATACGAAACCCTAAAATCCGAAATCGTCTTCACCTGGTCAGCTAGCAAACAAGCTCCGAAACAAATCAAGCTTCCTCGAGAAAGAGAGAGACAGACGAGCGAAATACTAACTTTAAAGTCCCAAATCGAGTACTGTGAAGCAATCCCAAGAGAGGAAAATGGCGTTGTCGTGTGGACAAATGGAGCTTTAGATGAGCCCTCGAGCTTGGAGCAACGAAGCTTTGAACGTGGACCGAGTAAAGAGAGGCAGAGCATGGAGCTTCCGCGGAGAGAACGTGTGCATGGAGAGTTTCGAACGTGGAGCAAGGGGGGAGAGATAGACGGAGCCCTATCTAATGATGTTTCTCTAATTTTTCAGCCACGCCAATGAAAAATATCATTGTTTCCCTTCACTTAATTCACGCTAGCACCACTTCAGCGCCATTTGAAGTTCGTTGTCCAAGTCTGCGGCCATGCAGGACTTTAAATGGTGATTTACGATGGAAACATAACAGAGAATAAATGTGTCACATGACGCAAGTTTAGCGTTTTTCATGTCACAAAAAATATTTGGGTAAGTGTGTCACAATACGCATAGTTAAAAATTTTTTGTGGCATTTTTCCAAAATAAAAGAAGCCTTAAATAAAGGAATATGTGTATACACACGCGTGTAATATTAATATATATTCAAACCTTGAACATGTCACACCGGTTTCTTTTTTCTCCTCTCAATCGTTTTACTATTTAATTGCAATTCCTTATACTCAACAATTTTTTGTTTACTTTTAACAATAATATATAACATGATGTAGATGAGCGACAAAAACTTCTATTGAATTTATTTTATATGCATTTGGGTGACAGTAAGACTGTACGAAGTATGGGTTATATCACATTCATGAATGTATTTGTGTTCTATTTTAATTGCATTATGATAATTCATGCGGTGCGTGGGATTCGTCTAGTTTGAAAAGGAAACAATAGATAAATGATAGCTTGCAAAAGTAAGCAGCCCTTCAATGTCCCTGCTAAGGATACATAACCAGTGGTCTAACTTTGCGCTTTCCATTCTCTTCCCCCCAGTTGTACTGTATCTTTGTCTCACCACAAATCGATAACAGAAATAAATACATGCATCGAAAGTCCTAAAACTTATCATGAAAGTACATTAAATTTTAAAATTTTTTTAAAAAAATGCAATCAAGCCTTAAAACTTGCTAAATTAGCGCAGTCAAGTCCTTTCATTAATTCCCTCCAATTTGAGTTACGGAAAAGTGCCGACGTGTCTCTTTTTATTATTTTCTCCCTGCTACGTGGCGCTGAAGTGGCTAAAACAAGAAAAATAAATCTAAGATGATGTGAGTTTTTGGTCCAAATTCAACTTTTTAATTTGTGTATAGATTACAAAATGCATCAAATAAAGTGAAAAAAGAAAAGAGGAAGGAAGGAGAAATCAAGCAAGGGAATCTAGGGCCATCTCCACCAAGGTTGGAAAGGTCTGGCGATAGTGGGCTGAGGATCAATCGAGATGCTTTATTTTACAATCAAAAACTCAACTACACTTATACTGTTTTATAAAACGTTCTTAGTGGAAAAAAATGTGAATAAAAGATCCCAAGCAATTCTTTTTCTTGCGATTTTTTGAACAAAAAATCAATCTGTGGTAGCCCTTGGCTAGATTTAAGGGTGGACTGCAATCCTCACCAGGACCACAAGCAAGGTCCTTGCCTAGATTTGGGCAAGGGACACCACTAGTGGGATCACCCTAGCTAGTGGTAGCTCTTGGCTAGATCTAGGGGAGAACTGCGACCCTCACCAAGCCTTCGCCTATAATCAGCCAAGGTCCCAACGTCGAGCCTTGCCCTGGTGGGCGGCGGTTCCTCTCACATGATTTTTCCCTTTCTTTATTATTTAGCTTATTTTATTTATTTTATTTAAATATTAAGTAGAATAGAAAATTAGATTTGGACCAAACAATATCGATTTAGCCTTATCCTTCATGTTTTAGCCATATCAATGCCACGTTGGAGAGGAAAAATTTTTTTAAAAAAAAGAGTCATGCCAACATTTTACTTTAATTAAATTGAACGAAATTAACAAAAGGATTAACAATTTGATAGGTCTTAGGATTTGATTGCACTATTTAAAAGTTTTAGGATTCAATTGCACTATCCCTATATAAAATAAATTGACTTAGTCTAACCGGATTTGTACATAAAGGTAGATCAACTTCAATTATGATGGCCATCCCTTACGCATAACCAAATCTTGTGCTGCTTGAATCGAGGTAGACAAGCTCATAATAAGAGGGAAAACAACACATTGTAATTGCAATCCCAAAATTAATAATTGTCCATAGGACATAGGCCGGTCAAGAGACTTCACTTGACCCAACCCATAGGTATTTTTCTCTATGAAATTGCGGTGTATATGCTTTGGCACATGAGCTAAAAGAAGTCTTGGGTAAAGATGAACTTGCTGGTGATTAATAAATTTGACGTTCTTGACTTAGATAAACAGCAGGTTAATTCAATATAACCATCAGAGGAACCACTGATTACAAATCACTTCACTTAGATTGGCACAAGATTTCACGATTTCTTAAGAGTGTCATTTTAGATTCGTTCCTATTGACGATTTCTCGAGAAAGGGTTTGATTTCTGTACTGAGGCATATGGTTATTTGTCTTGTTAGGTTCACCTGTTCAAGTAGTGGAGATTTTTTTTTCTTAAATATAGGGTTTGTTTCTTACAAGGAAAATTTTTATCATGAAAGAAAGTGCTTTTCGAGAAATCATTTTTTAGGAAAATATTTTCCTCTTTTATGGTTAGAGGATTTATTTTCCTTACATTAAGCATGCATATTTTTTAAGAACGTAAATGGTATTTCGAGGACTAATCATTTTCAGCAAATCAAACGCGTGAAAATTTAAAAAATTAATTCCCAGAAATTCTTTTCACTCAAACAAATGCACCTGTAGACTAGTGAGAAGAAGATGAAGCATATGTGGAGTCACAATTACATGGCATAGAGTAAGGTATAATGGGGCGCCATGCCAAGTTCAATCGTGGCAAGTTCGAGTTGCAAAGTTGATAAGTAGAACGTAAATAGAGAGAATCGATAAACGCCATGTAGTGTTGATATGGTTAGGAGATTATTGACAAATGCACTTATGACAAGCTATTTTATAGATAGATAACTCCATTAACCACAACTGAACGTCAAGCTCCTCAAGAAATCTTGTCAAATAATGTCGCCGACTAGGATGACATGATTTTTTTTTTTATTAATGTTATATTTGACTGACTGATGACAAGCTCAACAAAATGGCAAGATAATCCGTATTTGTAGATTATGTAAGGTGGTAAAGTGGAGCTATAGTCTATGATGCCTGGAGTTGGATTCACCTGCTTTCAATAGAAAAGTTATTTTTGACGAACCTGCCATTCTTATGTGCAAGGGAATTAACATTAGTGCCAAAGCATATCTTGATGGTGTTCAAGAGGAGTTGTAACCAGAAGCTTCCAATGTAGCTAGGGAGAGTACTAGTGTAGCAAATTAATGTAGACAGCGCAAATGGTCAAAATGGAGCCAATAGACCCACTCGAGTCAAAATATATCTCGAATTTAAGTCCGGTTAGAGAATTGATATTGCGCTCAATTGGAAAAAAAGAAAGAAGGTTTAGGATTGAATTCGCACAATTATAATAGATTTATGACTTTTTTGATAATTTTTTCTTGTCAAATGGATATTACACGGAGTCTCAACAATGTTGAGGGTTTGAGAGAATTGTTCGTGAGGTTAGAGGACAAATTTCTTGAGGATTCGTATAAGGGGCTTGTCGCTGAGTCAAGTTTACTTGGGACTTAAAAGATTATTTGAGCGTCTGAGCGTCGTTCTAAATTCCGTTGTCTTACTTGTGAGGCATTCATATCTTTTGTTGCTCTCTCCATAAGCTTTAATCATATTGATTCAACAACATAGATCTAGTAATCATTCCATTCTCTATTTGTCAATTCAATTGTGCAATCGACTTGTTTATGTAACGTGAAAACTTAATGCGATTTTTTTAGAGTGCCCTATACACTATAGCATTCAAAAAAATTATAACTAGGTGGATTCAATGGTTGCGCACACTTGTATGAGTTTGGGTTAATAACCCTATTGAAGAACCTAAGTTAGCATAAGTTAATTTTCAAGAATTAGCGGGACTTAGTATTACCGGGTCGATATAAGAAATTTGCGCACTCATTTTCACTAATAATGCGTATGCCATTTCTTATTGGAGAAGTAAAACAAGTTTAATAAAAGAAAACTGGGGAAAATCCCAAAATGCCCCCAGGATCGGAGGCCTTTTTACGAAAGGCCTACCCATACCGGCATTTTGTCTCAAAGCGCCTCTAGGCCCGAAATGACTTCTCTACCCGGTCGCCGGTGATGAAAAGCAATCCCGGCGATCACGTGCTCTTTTTTTGTGCGCACAAAATTCTGGTCGTTGGCTTACAGCTAATTAATCCAGTGATGTAAAACCAAAATCTTCAAAAGCTATCATGTGATTGGCACATGTTCGTCGGAAGGTGCTTATTATCACCGGCGACGAGATGGGGGCCATGTTTTATTTGAAATGAAGCGGTCTACTTAGAGCAATGTTTACTGACGAGCGACACAATGGGTTCTTTCTTTTCTTTAAAGAAAGTGCGCTCAATCTATGATGGACCCCAACCGTGAGAAATTGATAAGAATGTGAATACATTCGCTAAAAAACTGTCACCAATTTTAGTTGTTTGCATCCGTATCGAATTTTTCGTATAAAATGTTGCTTTTGAACATCAATAAAGTATCATGTTCATAACGGATGTTCAAAATTTTCGGTACCTCAAAAGTTAAGACGAGGCAACCGTCGCTTTCTCCATAGGCACGAAGGCAACCCTCGCCTCATAAAAATTGGGTCTTCTCCAGTGCCGGCAGCACCTCGTGGTACCTTAAAAGTTAAGATGAGGCAACCTCTTTGAAAACAACCTAGACTTACCTTGGTTAAACGAGGTTTATCTAACTCCGGGAAATGCTAAACCGTATGACCCTCTTTCCAAGTTAGAGGGAAAGAAAAAAAAAAAAAAAAGAGGAAAACCCTGCAAAGCTAAACCTTAATGAGTCTCTCCGTCTCTCTCCCTCCTCCATGTAGCAATTTCAACTCAGTCGTAACTCACGCTCTCGGGTCAGTCAACCAGAGGAAATACAGCCCCCAAGACTTTGAAATTCATCAATCGTTCAGTCCACAGGAGGGAGAGAGAGAGAGAGAGAGAGAAGATGAAGGTGAAGGGCGGCGGTAAGAAAAAGAACGTGGCAGGAGCGTCAAGCGAAGGTCTTGAAGACGACCCCACGACTCCCGTCGGTAACGGCGGTGGTAAGCGCTGTAGCTCCGATGTCAATCGTCTGATTTTCGATGTGGGTCTGCTTAGCATTGACCTGTGAGTGTCTGTAATCAGAAGCAGAAGGAGGCCCTCTTGAAGACAAGGAGATGGAGGAAGCCGAGGAAGGAGAAGAAGCGGATGAGGACGATGACGAGGACGAGGACGATGCCGAGGGCGAGGCTGATGAAGAAGGGGCTGAGCGCCCGAAACTAGACGAGGGCTTTTACGAGATCGAGGCGGTACGCCGCAAAAGGGTTCGCAAGGTCGTTTTGTTTCCATGTCCCTTGACTTTTTATTTTCCCATTGTGTTCGAGTCTTCATTTTTCACTTCCGTGTGCATCATTAGTGTCTTGTTGTTTCTTGGTTCATGGTAAAAGATCATCTTTACGAGTAATGACGGTAGGTTTTTCTTTGCAAAGTCTTGAGCGGGACCGTTCGGATTTCTTTTCCTAGTGTTTTGTTAATCGTGTTTTCTCGAAACTGATTATGCTGGTTTTTATGGGACTGATGGGCAGGGGCAAGTTCAGTATCTCATCAAATGGTTAGTGCGCTCGACTTTGGTTGGTTACCTTATGATTGTTCTACCGGCGGACTCTTTTTTATGCTAGTTATGTACTTGGTTGGTGAGATCCCATGCCTGATTACTCTGTTAACGTCTTTTGCTTATTAGGCGTGGCTGGCCAGAGACAGCCAATACCTGGGAACCCGTAGAGAATCTCATGTCATGTTCTGATTTTATTGAAGCATTTGAAGAGAGGTAGTCTTCTTGTTTTTACCCAAAATATTCATGCTTATTTAAAAAGCTTCTCCAATGGGCACTAATTGCTTTGGAAAGAAAGGACACAGTATATCTTTCCATTCTCAATGTATGAAGATGATGAATCTGGAGGAAAGGTTGCATGTCTGCCGTCTTCTATTTAGCTACTGAATTCGTAAGCTTAAATTAACAAAACCAATTTTCCCATGGATTATAGACCCTTGTATTCATATATTGGTGGGCCTTATGTTTCTGGTTTTGTAGTTTGAGGTCGGGAAAGCAGAGATCTTCTCGTAAGCGTAAACGCAAGTATGGGGCTCCTCATGCCCAAGCCAAAAAGAAGCCACAGAATCAGCAGCACCGAGCCCCTTCTACAGCTTACAGTTCTGGGGGTGCTGAGACTAGCTCTATTGATGAGCTTCCTACTTCTTCTGCTGTTAAACACTTAAGCTTTGCAGATCTTTCTAACCCTACCCAAGCTGTGGGTTCTGGATGTAATGGAGAGATTAACTTGGATATGAATGGATTTGAAACAGACCAGCAAGTTGCTCAAAATGGACTGACATTTGGTCTTCAGCAACCTGTCCAAAGAGAAGAACCTGAGTATGATCCCAAGCTTAGTGAACTTAGGGTGACAGCGTGTTCCAATGGTGTTGATCAGGATAATCTTGCTGTAAACTTCCGAGAATCCAAGGCTTTTGGAAGCACTGGCCCCACAACTGGGGTGCACAATACGGTTCACTTGATCCAGGGCAAAGCAATCGTAATACAGGAGCGAAGAGACGAAAATCTGGTTCTGTGAAGAGGTTTAAGCAAGAATTGGCCTCAGGTGGTTCAGCTGCAGAAAATACCATTTGTAGCTCTGAACAACAGTGTTTTGGAAATCCTGACTTCTCAAGAAATGAATCTTGTCTAATTAAGAGCAGTGTTTCCAACAGTGATCCTGTTATAACCAAGATCATAAAGCCCATAGGCTTTTCAGCTTCTGTGTCGAACAACATTCAGGATGTGTCAGTAACCTTCATGGTGATGAGGTTTGTACTGAAATTTTATCTGTGTGTGTGTGTGTGTGTGCGCGTGTGTGCGAATTATGTGGGAATCCTTAGTCCTGTGGTACAGAGCCAGTTTACTATGTAGTGTGCCGCTTCCTTGATGGTCGAAGACATTATTTCAGTTGAGTACAAGTATCTGCTCAGTTTAATGAGTGATAGAAAGCAATCAGAAGGATGGTTGGGTTCTATGACCTGATTAAATATTTATATTTGTGATATTACAAACAATGGTTTTATCTTATCTGGTCCATCATTTAGGCAATTTTTTTTGGTTACTGAGTGCGGCACTGATTGGTGTTGGACGTCTGTTGCCTTAAATAGGGTTGTACGGTAGAGAAGAATGATTCATGTGTTTGATTTGAGTCATTCTTCATTAGAGCTGATGACTTTTATGTTTCTACACCTGCGCAATTGTGGGATGATGTTTTATAACAATAAATGAGTATATTTTAAGTTGTGGTTTGCTTTTGAGACCTGAGGATGTTTTAATATTAGGTCCCTAAGACTGACTCAAGCATGTTTCAGTGCAGTGGTCTCACAATTTATTGTCACCTTTCTGTCTTTGCAATTCCCGTTACGCTATTTACTGTCCTCTGCCATAGTACTCAAGGTTCGTTTAACCATGCCTCCCATCATGTGCTTTTGGTCTTAAAAAGCACATACACATAAAATTTAAGTCATTCTCTAGAATAGGGAGGGGAATGTCAAACCTCAATTAGTTGCGTAGGATCTCCAGCATTTGCTTATTGGCTTTTCCCAATTTTTGGCCTCTCTTCTTTTATATGCATAGTGCTTGTTTATAGCATTTGTCTCTTATATTTGGCACTCTACTACTACGGGCAGTTTCGGATATTATAGACTTGAATGTGGCCAACCCAACAGAGACTTTTCCTCTTAAATATTTATTTTAATCATCTTTCACATGTGGGTTAGACACTTCTGCTTATGTTGCAGTCTAATAATACATCCCCCCCGCCCCCCAAAAAGAAAAGGTGTGCATATATCTAATTCCACGTCAGTGTGCTTTGTACATATTCCCGAAAATTACTCTTGGTTTTATTGAGGTACCTGTATATCTGAAAATTATAGCAGAATCTAATTAGCTACATATGATACTGAGAAAGAGAGAAAGGGGGCAAGGCACTGAATCGTCTTAACAAGGTCTTTTCTAAATATTCATACTTGGCTAAGAAATTTAGTTTCATTAAAACTTTGTACCTGGTCATCCTAAACCATCAATATGAAGGAATTAAACTAGATGGTGTAAGCAGGATTTATATAGTTGACTATACTAAGGCTTAGTTTGTTGTATCTGTTTGATTCTTGCATCCTTTATCGTACTTATCTCTCAACAATTGAAATACTTAAAGAAATTGAACCTGCAATATCTCCTCCTCTTCTACCTTTGTTTTTATTACATCTGTCTTCCGTTGGAGAAGAGATTATCATTTTCTTGCTACTTTTTCTGTCCATGGAGGAGTTCTTTGACTGAATATTTTTGCTGTCCATGATGAGGCGACATGCCATTCCTTTTTGCATCTTTCAGGAGAAAACCTCTTCGATAAGTCCAAACCTCGTGTTGGGCCCGACTGACAGAGGAAGTAGCTTGTTGTTGTGATTTATTTATTTATTTTTCCTGTGTAGCTTGTCACTATGATGGCTTTTGTGTGATGAGCCCAACACTTGTGACTTGGTGCTCTCCTTTTCTAAGGAACATGCAAAGGCTCATTATAGGCCAATGCTAATAAGAAGAGGAAAATGAGGCATATTAAGAATTAACAAGGTGAATTCTTTTTGCTTATAAAGTTGATAAAGCTGAATGAAATGGAGATAGTATGCTAAAACAATTTCATAGGTTTGTCACACTAATTAAACATCTGATTATTGTAGATTTCGAAACTCTAGTCTTGGATTCTGAAATGGTTTCACATTATTTAACGCTTGTATATACTCTTGCATGTCAGAGGGATTTGTTACTGCTTTTCGCCCAGGTTTCTTGGAAATTCTGTTGTTGTGGATTCTATACTGAAGTAGATAAAATGTTCACTGATTCTTTTTGGGGTAAACATTATGGCGTTGCTGAGAGTAGGTTATTCTAGCCTTATGTTTGCTTGTATGGGTGTGGGTATGTATGGTGAGAGTTAAAGCTGCTACAATTGAAATTTTATTTACTATATCACCAAGACTTCATTGTTAAGGTAGCATAAGTCTGTACATGCATGAGAATGTTGGAGAGTTTGGTGCACGAGCATTTGCGTGCATGTCCTTGTTTGTGTGTATGCGGTGTGCTTCTCCATTATATGTGGTTGAGTATGTGCTAGCATGCTCTCATGTTGTATACACTAATTAACTAACTAAAAGATCTATTTGTCACGAAGAGGAATTTCTATGGACTATATTAATGAGAAAAAAAGCGAAGTCGATCTAATGCTAAGTTGCTAACCAAATGACTAAATGTCCACCTTTGTTGAGGATTTATACACGTGGTCTATATTTCTGCTGATAATTGTGGGCTACTGATTTTTCTGATGTTTGTTGATGGCTTAAAACGCTAGTAGTGATCCTTTGCATTTTTATAATGTGAAGGACCTATTAAGCTGTTCCGAAAAGTTTTCATCTGGTTCATCTCCATGACTAATTCAAGCCTCAAGCTATGGCAATTTATTGGCCTTTCATGTATAAGTAATTAACTTTTGATTTGCTCTTTTTATACCGGAATGTGCTCTTTAGTGGCTACTTCCTCCGAGTCTCGGATCCATTAGTTATCCTTACTTCCCACTTAATCTTTCAATTATGAGGTTCTGTCACAACCACTCAGCCTGCCGACTACTGGTATGTGAGAAACTGCTATTTCGACTTCTGCAATGGGACAATAGTTTGTTTTGCCATTTTACTGGTGTAGCCAACCGTTAGTTGTCCTTGCTGCCCTCGACTTATGTTAAGTGTTTCTTTAAAGGAACCCTGTGATTCTTCTCCGCATTCTGCTTTTGTTATCTTTTAGACAGGACTGCTGTTTCTTATTGGATTTATTTGTATATATGTATTCTCATCTATAGCCACTGGACAGTATTCAGGAGACTCTGGTTTCCTGTTTGCATAGAAACAGGGCCATACTTTCCTTCATTCTTGATTGAAAAAAGCTTCATTCAAGTGTTCTGATGGGTGTGTAAACAATATGGATATAACCAATATTTATTTCCAGTTAAGCTTGTATGTGATTTCTATATTTATAACTACAAATCAAAGCTCTGGTTGGAGGAAGTTCCCTTAAGTTAGGAATGGAGGAAAACATAGCCATAGAAAATATAGAGAGGGTAATGTGGCTTAACATGAGGATCTTTAAGTTTGTGATTTGGCAGTTGTAAGGATATATTCTCAGAAAAATGGTTGTTTCTGATATCTAGTTATTAAATTAATTGGCTGGTCCGAAGTTGTTTTCCTTGTTCGTTGTTGTTTCAGCTGCATGAACTTATTACACCCTTCGCCTCCAGATGTTAGTTAAAAAAAATTGGCCTGACGAGGTGAATTGAGAGTTCAATTTGTTGAACTGGAGATTTGTATGTTGACTTTGTGATGCTGCATTTGCCTCTTTGTCCCTAAAGGACTAACGTGTTGCTTGTTTTGCATTCGTGTTTGGTTTCTTTGCCCTCAACACCCTAATTAATCAAACTTGTTCATTTTTCGGTGTAGGTCCGATGGAAAAGAAGTGATGGTCGATAACGGTTTTTGAAGGAAAATTGCCCTCTTCTGGTATTTTCATTTCCTGCATACAAGTATCACTTCATCTGCATTCCAGGTGATTGATGGTTTCGTGCTTTTGTTTTGCAGCTGATCGACTTCTATGAGCAACATCTTCGCTACAGTCCGACGTCATGATCGAGTAGAGCTGTATATGGTGAGTTTTAAGCTATTCAGGCGATGTACATGCGAGGCATTGTGCAGGACAGGCAAAAGGTATTTGTAATGAGAAAGACTCTTTGCTGTGGAAACTCGGCGTGAATTTGTTGTGACCTTATTTTGTTAGATCCTACTATGTCTCTCTCTTGTTCTTTAGCAGAACCGAGTGCACTCTGACCATCCCTGTATCATAATCTATAGAAGTCTCAGGGTTTAGATGATGTGATGTCTTGAAGACTCGAGCTTTTTAACATTTCGGCATTTGGGATTTCATTTACCTCTCTCTCTCTCTCCCTCCCCCCCCTCCTCCCTCCTGTGTCGAGCGCATGCACACGGTCTGCTGCCACTGCTACATGGTTAGCCATAGTTGTGCGCGTTCATCTGTCTTGATCAACCTTCCATTATTCTATCCTCTATTCAGAAGCATCAATTTTTTTTTCCTTTTGCATGAGACCTAGTGGCTAAACAAATGCGTACAAGGATATATTTCTTCATGGTGTTGAGAAGTGATGCATGTGTCTCTTAAACAAATCAAACTGGAAAAAAACAAACACAATCCTGATTCGAGAGGCGTTGGAATAGGCCAACCAACCTGTTACTTTTCAGAATATGCCCTTACCCTGTCCCCAGTTTGTAGCAGGCTTTTTAACTCTGCTAATATCAAACCCATCTCGTTCACAGAGAGAGAGAGAGAGAGAGAGAGAGAGAGAGAGAGAGAGAGAGAGAGATGAACAATGGAGGTCCATCCCCTCTGGTGCCTTCTCTGCTGGTGGGTGCATTCGGGTTGTACCACCAAGGGTCCGCTATGGTTTCCTTCCTGAGGTTTCTGGTGGACATTCTGGAGCGGCTGTTCGGACGAGGGCGAGGAAGAGGAAGAAGATGGTGGCAGCAGCAGCGGTCCAGCTCCCCTGAGGACGATGTTTCTCGCCCTCTCGCTGGTCTTCCTCTCGTTCTCGTTGTTAGTGCTCATGCAAGTGGCCGCTATGATCTGCAAGCAGTCACATGCCACGATTCGGCGGCTCGGTAACCCCGGTCGTGTCGTGCAAGGCATCGGGTTGGGAACTCTGCTTCTCATCCTCCTGTTCATCGTACTGTGTAATTTGGTGTGAGACTACTATATTTGGATCCTAAGAACACCGTAGTATGTGGTCATGTGTTTGAATTTTCGTCTAAAATAGAATTCAAACTATTTCTCAAACATAACCTACTCATTCTCATAATCTCATGAAAACGAGTTCAATGCGCAATTTGGACTCCAAACTTTTAACGTTGTTTTACGTTATATTTGAACTTTTGATACATATTCAATATAATTCTTAAATTATATGGAAATGCATAATATTGTCATTGGAGTTGAATTAATGAAAGGATAATATTGAACGTTTTTATGTAGTTCAAGGACTAAATTGAACATGTATCCAAAGTTCATGGGCTATATAGAAAGCATTAAAAGCTCATGGATTATATTTCACATTGAGTAAAAGTTCACGGACCATTATGTTATTTTTCTGGTTCTACTCAAAGAACGGTTGGTTCTCCCGTGAGAATTCTTTGACATCTCGCGGTATAATGTTGCAAATGTTCAGCAATGACACAAATTAGAAATAGCCGGCGAATCATTATTAGGTTCTCTTCCGATGCAAATTATTTAAAGTTTTAAACGTTCCCGACAGTGGAATAATATCTTTTTCCTAAAGTCTAGACCTCTAATTCTCAAATAATGAAGTATTTGTGCACTCTACACCAAATTGGTGGCGATTATAACATTCGAGCGCCAACCTGATCTCTCCTAGTTCTCCGACAAATCGAAAGATTGAACTGGATTTTGAGGTGCGCCCGAGGGCTTGGATCAAGCATTGTAAGCCGAGATCCGAGGCTCATGCTCGATTTGAGCCTCAAGTCTCAAGCTCATCCTCGTTGCTGCCTTGTCCTCTTGATGGCAGCCGGCCGACAAGACAGAGGGGACAAAGCGGGTGTTTTTTCTCTCGTCATTGCCGCGATGGGGATCGTAATTCTGAAATTACAAACACTTAATAAAATTAGATGACTACAGAATATGAAATATGACAACAATCGCCTAATGGTGAAAATCGTAGAATCTAGAAATCGATAACAATGGCCTATTGATTCACAAATGTAAAGAGTCATGGGGATTTTCCATGGTTTTTTTTTTTTTTTGGGTCAAAGATGGAAATTTCATTCACTTAACAAAGTCAGAATAAAAATAACTAGAGTAACATCCAAAACAATAGATCTCGAAGGATGGAAGAAGGCTATTGATAGCTAATTAGAGGATGACAATACCTTCACAATCATATTAATGGGCCTGTTTGATAGCCCAATCAAATACTCAACTGAAAATTCAACCTTAATGAGACTGAGCTCGTTGCCTAACTTTAGTTGGCATTGATTTGATAGAGTCAATAACCGACGCCGACTGAAATCTTGGCCAAACCTATTACTAAAATGGAAAAAATGCCAAAAAGTTTTAAAACCTTTTACACTTGCAATTTAGTCCTAAATCTTTTAAGTTCGTTGATTCGGCTCTAAATCCCTTCACTTTTGCCAATTCAGTGGAAATCGTTACCATGGATACAAAGACCGTCTATATGGCATTACTGGTGCATATGTGCGACAAATTTTTTATTATTTATTGTTATTTCTTTTTCAATTTTTCCTTTCTTCTTTTCTCTTTTTTATTTTTTTTCTGCCAAGGGTGGCCCTCGCCTGACATGGAGAGAAAAAAGAAAAAAAGAAAAAGAAAAAGAAAAACATAAATAAATAAATTTAAAAAATATAAAATCCTATTAAAAATTATCCACACTAACGCCGATGGTACCACGTAGGACGACATCATCCACATCGACGATTTCCGGCTATAGACTGAATCGGCAAAAAGGTGAAAATGTTTAGGACTAAATCAACAGATATAAAATATTTATAACTGAATTGGCAAAAGTGAAAAAATGTTTTAAGACTTTTAAATAATTTTCCTATTACTAAAACATATCGGTAACTGTCAATGTTATACTTATATCTTTGTTAACAGTATCAATAATATGTAGCTATCACCTTTTCAAGTAATCATCAAGAAAATTTTTAATTTTCAGTGCTTGAGAAAATCAACGCTGAATTCAATAGACTGAAATAGGGGAAAAAAAAAAAAGATCATGACTTCACTTTCTTTAAGGACAGCAAGAAACAAAAGTAATAATCAGAAACGGATCAGATTCTATCTTTATTTTTATTAGTACTTCCATTCTAACACTATTTATACCGCATCTTTCCCAAAGCTGTAGGATTAACTAATTGCAATGAAGTGCATGCAAACTCCATTTCACTACAATAACCTGCTAATTAGTCCTTCCATCCAAGCATATTCACGCGAACGATTGAGGTGGATGAAATCGACGCCAACCCTTAATGCGATGATCTCGTTATCATTGGTTTCTATTAATTAATTGGTCTGTAAAACCCTTCATGAAACAATTCACACAATATATAATTGATATGTGGGTGTGTGGTAGTATTGAAAAATGTCTAAATGTGAACTCTCTAATAAGAGAATGTGGGTTCTTTGTTGGGCATTAATAGAAAGTCATTCAAATGCTAATAAATGGCGCAGAGTTCCCAAAATAGCCATAAGATTAACGACATCACGTCAGCAGCATCGAAAATTCTAGTAATGATGAACAAAAAAGTCAAGCAGTACTAGCAAAGCGTTGTGAAGAAAATCGTATTAAAACCGATCAATAGGTGCTAAATCACAACTTTGGCCTAGAACATTTGTGCAAAATCATGACTCTCTCTTTATCAAACTGGTTGTTAAAATATGTCAATGGATCACTCCAAGCGTAGATCTAAGTTACACACTAAACAATGTTTAAAACAAAATAATTAAATGAATAATTAACAGACATAATTTTGGGGTGTTCTGGGCATGTAATGCTAACAGGGTATAGATGAAACAATGAACAATTTCAGCTTATTTCAGTTAAAGAGCAAAATAATTCTTAAACTAGACACTCGAAGGCCTATCATCACATCGACAGTAGTTGCAATACCGCAGACGCCGTATCAATGTTAATTCCATTCATTCGTGGAGAAATGACCAGTCTATTTCGCGGACATAAACATTTCAATCACTTTAGCAAACCTAGTTCCGCATATGACCCAAAGAATCCGATCAAAAGAGCTCATCGTTTTCATTCGTAAGACACTAACTATTTTCCATAAGTATGATAAAGTTCAGAGCGCATTACGGGGGTCTGCAAGTCTCTTTGGTCCCGGAACATAATGGGATTTTCCACAAGCAACATAAAAAACATTTTCTTCTATCCACCAAGCATTTCAAAGGACGTATCTGCCACAAAGAATGCGACTGAGACTGAATATAACTTCGATGGCAGACGGTAACCGGGATGACGGCTGCATATGTAGCAGTAAAGATATATCTACTGCTATCAAGCATAATCTTCAGTCTAGAATCGTCGTCATGATGGGCCTCATCACATTGAAATCCAGTTAAAGAAACCAAAGAAAAAGAGGTTGCCTACTCCAAAAAACTTTCTTCACACAATCAATCTACACCTCAGCTCAATGATCACAAGATCAGCATAGCCTTAAACACTCTAGTTTCGAGGACCGATTACATTATATGCAGCAACACGGAACTGTCCTACGAGACTGGAGAAGCATCCACCCCTTCCCATTGGCAACAATCCCGATGGGACGGAGCTCTGAGTGGGTGGAACGCCATCCCTATCTCCAGTGCGCCTCACAAATAAACCTGATATCGCATCCGGACGAGAGCCCTCTCGATCGATGCGCCTCGGACCACCACCCGTCATTGTACCAGGCATCAAACTATTGCTTTCGTTCAGTAAGGGTGACCACGAATGTCTCCAGGCGGGTACGGCCGCATTTGACTTGCGGCCACTGCTCCCTAAAGTACTCGAGCTTTATCCTCCGCTCGGAGGGTTTGGTCTCTGTGAAGAAACTGGTTCCTTGCCGCCTTGTTGATTATGGTGCCCGCGAACCACGCACCTTGGAGGTCATCTTCGTCACCTTCTCACCTCGACCAGTGCTCCCTTGGCGAAACGCTCCCTTCGCTGTCTGGCAAAGTTCGCCAGATTGCTCTTCCATTGTCGAGGTCACTTCCTGCAATTATCCAAAGCTGAGATAGCGTGAGAAAGTCGTGGTGACTTCCTCATTGTCATGCGAACACGACCTCACAGAGGATTGCCAAAAGCGTGCTACATATCACATACCAGCATAAAGTTTTCGAAAGTGCATCCTTCTAGAACAATGGAGAAAGTATTGCCAGTGCGTTGACTTAGGCATTCTTGCTAATAATACTTTTCCTATCAAAAATTGAGAACCAAATAATCTTGAAGCGGATAGTTTTTTTTTTTTGTTTTTTTGGGTAAGGAGTGAATAGTTGTCTCTAAACTTTATGTGAGAAAAGGATTCGCAATCGCCACTACCTTTCAATTAGTCATAAACAATGTCATAAGCTAATCGAATTAGGCCTTCAATGAGATTATCACGTCAAATCCTCGTATGCTAATCACGACGGAGACAGAATCACTGCCAAGCAGAGGGACTTTCAAGAAAACGGTAATTGAAATCGAACCCGAAACCCTATTCGACGATCTACCTCATAGTACGTCAGGCAACATCGCATCCATCTTCCCTCGG